>JACXII010000012.1:780054-1087998 GCA_014737395.1 Bombus waltoni | reverse complement strand
TATATATATATATATATATATATATATATATATATATATATATATATATATATATATATATATAATTTATTCGCATCTCTCGAATGTACTAATAAGATTTTTTTGTACCGAAAACCGTCAAAAATTATCCCATTTCAATGGTCGGAAGCACTATTATGTCAATTGCATTATAATGCTTGCATTATAATACTTTTTTACATATACATATATCCTTTATACTCTACTCATCAGTCATATTTTCTAATTTTTCAATGGAATTTTCTGTTTGATCATCACCAGTATGATCCTATTTATTTCATGAACAGTAATATTCAACTGTAAGAGACTATTAACGCGGCGGTCAGAGTCAGTTCTGCCTGGAAATTGCTGGTTACAAACGCAACCAACAAGCGGGGAACAATCAGCCAGCTTTCCGAGACGCGTTAGGTTCCTAGGACGTAGAAGTAAAAGATTGAGGACGTAGAAAGAGAAAGACGTAATTAAAGCTGACGGGCCGCTGAATACGAAGGTTGTTTGCAAATCACAACGTCTTCGAGTGAAATACAGATAGACATGTTAGGTTGGTGCATATAAATATCATTTTTTGAAATAAAACCTTAATCGCGGGTAATTAATGCAGAGGGAGAGAGAACACCTTTTATTTATATCTAAGTAATTTTCATAATGTTATTCAATGTAGGTACTTCAATGACTAAACAGGTTCGTTATCTCAGGCTTGTAAAAGTAATTTGAACAATTCTTACGATGGTTCTATCATACAATTTCTTTATTAAACAATTCAAATAATCTATTGATTAAAAAATTGTCTACATGTTAAATTTATTTCTCCAGACTTTCATGGTACTCTCTTCAAAGTCAAACTAATATAAAAGAAACACACAAATATTCTATGGCTAATTATAATTGATAATTCATGGCTATCACTAATAAGGTTTCGATATTTTTATTATACATCTTTTTTATATTGAATATATGTAATTTATAACAGATATCTTCTTCCTAAATGTAGTCGAGAATCGATAATAGAGTAAAAGGGTTTATTAACTCACCAAATTTATATTCCAGCGAAACATGTAATATGCTGGTGCATATTAATGATTTGAAAGATTTTGAGTAAAGAGATTTTTATTCAAAATTTTTTTAATCCTCAAAAATACACAATTAGATTTTTATGAATTAATCATCTCGATTTTCATAATTTTAATGTCAAAATATTACGTGAATGTTATTTATTGTTCCTACCTTCGTTGTTCGTTTTTATCACGTGACTAGGCAAAGTTTAAATCAGGTGTCACGAGCTAGATCCGGGTACACAGAAAAATAGAAAGAAAGAACAGCGCGTAAAATTGATCAACGTTATTCGTGCTACAATTCCGAATAACGAACAATCGCGCAGTCGGCGCGTGAGAATGAAACTCGTATTGTTTTATCGCGTGTTTTCCGTTGCCCGTCGCTGAATGTCATCGACCATGAGAAACGACGACGCGTTTGTTTTCTGCTCTGAATCGTGCGCGCGCTTCAGCACAGAGGGAAAGGAACAACGAGATATTGGATTGAAGGGGGATAACAAATCGGAGACGGGGAAACGACTTCGACAAAATATGATTCTGATGGATTGAAGTATAGATATATAACTTCAAGATTTATAGTATAAGCGACAGATTCAATTTTTGAGAAATTTCTACGAATCGATGGGGTTGGACATAAAATATGTATGTTTACATTCTACGTTAACAATCTGCATTTACAACTGTAACATAAGTATGTACGCTAATGGGGACTTACCTGCGTTTGTCACCATCATCTGTATCAATAAAGATGATATATATACATTTGTACGTATTATATATATATGGTCCTTTATGGTTACATTTTCTGAACAAGATAAATTTCTGACTTCGCATTAAAGCTAAGTGATATTACGAAATGAATAGGTAGGTTATGATTAAAGGGAGTTGAATTATACACACGATGTATCCTGTTTCGATTATAGACCTATCACGTATTATTAAACTGGACGATTCAAGCGCAGAATAACTCGGTTCTTTCAAAGATGACGCAAAATTCGTTACAATTATGACATCTACTGGCGAAAACATGCAATACATCATTACGCGATTAGAATGACACGTCCATGTTAAAGATCGTTTTAACCGTGCGCGATTCTCGTGCAATGATCACGCGATCATAATCCAAGCGTATCTCTAAGAAAATCTTTTCGAATTAAAAAACACGACTCTAACTTGCACAAACTCTATAAAATAATTTTTCACTCAACTTACAGTCTACTATCAAAGTAAATAATAGCTCACTTACTCAAACGATGCTTCAACTTCTCACATATGTAGATAAACCATCCAGTTCCAAAAGCATTCACACATTTCATAGCGTACGTAGTAGCACGTCATTTCAAATGAAGCGATTCGAGAAAAGATTCCTTAACCATTCGAATTCTCTAATTGCTGAATGCAATTTCTACTTGCATAATTTTTACATATCCATGCACTCCATTTCATAGTCACAAAAAGAAACATATAGTACATATTGCCGTTAGAAGCAGTGAAGGTTACCAATCGCAAATCATTCTACACTCGCACATCAGGCAATCTAACACAGAACCATTGAAAACCCCGTTACGACACGATATAATCGGCATCGCGAATCCTCCGTACCCCCATGTTTCCTTCCTTTGCTTAATCACACGTTTTTTAATCTCTTTGCATGCTCCTTGAAACACCAATGACATCCTCGCAATCAGTCTCCTGGCAATCGCGTGTATCGCGTCCCCTCGAGAGGGAGCCGCTCGACTTTTTCTCGATCGGTAAATTAGCCCGCGGCTCTTGCAGTACAAATTATTCGATGTCGAAGCTGTCAAGAGGCGAGGAGTACGTGGTTGTGGCACGAAGCTGGTCGCGCGGAGAACAGGAACGAGCCGCGTGCTGCAAGAAACTCCCTCAACTCGGGACGCCCATAAAAGCATAGCCGATTTTTTCGCGGCGAAACGCGCCGACACGAGACGGCTTCTGGTCCTTCGTCGACGATCGCAGGAAGCGATCTTCCTGCTTCTTGCAATCGTTTCTTGTCAAGACCGATTAAGTAGATGATGCAAAAAGCATACATGGACGGCGTTATCAGGCTTGTTCCAGGAGAAGGGCTCGTGGCGGTCGGATTTGTGTTGTGGTTAAGTGCGTTCGTTGAAGAGAATAGGAGATGATTTGAGCAATGATGGAATGGAGGTATGTGAGGAATTTTTGAATGAAATATACTTTTACATGATGACTTGAAAGTGATGCGAAAATTTCAAATTTATATCAAATTTGATTATATTTCTCTATATTGGTTTCATAAAGAGAACATAACCTATACCTAACGAATAAAAAGAAAACTATTGTAGGCTTATAATTGGCTAAGAATTACAATGATATAAGTCAGCCCACTGTTAGTTTTTGTAAAATTCTGTTGTGTGTTTATTGTTATAAAAAATGCATCGTATTTTTTATGCTATGAAAATATATGCCGGCAAAGAATGAAATTATAATCTAATAAATTACGAAACTAAAGTTTAAGTACGTAACTACATTCAAATTCTCCAAATTTTCACTCCATTTGATTCCAATGTTAATGAAATGGTTTAATATTTTATGTAACACACGTAATATATACATAAAAAGTTTTTATAACTGTTCAAATGCTTTCATGAGTCACTCAACGTTATAATGTATAACACACACACATATATAATATATAACAACTCTTCGATCATGAAGAACGAACGAAACCAAGCTCGTGCTTGTTATTATGCGCGCCAATTTACAGTTCATTGTGTCGTTTGTATCAAGCGCGCAGCATTAAATCAGGATAAGCAGCGTTTCAATGGAGCATCCGTGAAAACATTATTCCAAGTGGGCAATTATCTTCGAATAATATTCGCAAGTTTTTCATTGTTTCCAGGCTTTTTGTTCATCCTTTGTTACTAGAAAGACCTCATAACTCGATACCACCCAGAAATCGTATTTACTAGTAATTACTACTAAATTGCATCAACGGTTGCACGACCCATCGCGACGTGTCTCTTAATTGCATAAATTGAGCTTGGGGAAATATACTATACACCGTTTATCGAGACTAATCGATATTAAACAAAGGAAATTTTGTGTTATATTCTTAGCTTTTCTTTTTGATGTTGGTCAGAAGATTTTGATTTAAAAAATTAAAAACAGAAATTGTTACAGCAAGAAGGCAGTTACGCTCTCTAGTAATTTGAGCAAATAAAAGACACAACGCAAAAACAATAAAAAGCAGCTCGAAATCAATGGAAATCAACTTAAATTTATACTTGTAGTAAATAACAGTATTTGTAACTATTTTTGGATATGAAATCTTCGAACAGGAAATCTATGCCTTTCTTTCTCTTCCTATAAAAATAAATAAATATTGGAACTATCATGTTATCGTTACAAACACTTCGATTAACGTTCAGCTAAGATATTATCCACTTTATATGTATATATAAATAGACCAGTTTTGACAAAGTTCGCAACGTTTTTTTGTAATGCGTGTAGTTGGGATTATTGTGTGCAAATTTATCTATATTTGATGGAAAAGTGTTCGATTTTCGATTATTTATTTCATTCTAAACGTATAAACTAAAATGCCAGGCAAGTCAAAATAGTTTAGTAGAGTTGCAAGACTGAAATAGATAGAAGAATGGTCCATCTTAGAGCAAGAAATTTCCGTGATTCGTATCTCTTACAAGCTATAAATCCTCCGTTCCATCCCAGTACTTGACCGACAAAACTGCAATTACCTTGCTTACTGGTCCATTTCGCCCAAATAAATGCCTCATAGTCGATGAAATGTGCGTAATCCCAACAATCTCTGACGCTATCAGTGCGTCGTTGGTACATCCATCTTATCGTACATCTCGATGATCAATGATCCACGTCAGTTTCATATTATTCCATTCGAGTTTCGCCATTTTCTATTGCTTTATATAAAAATAAATAACGTACTATTATATAAAGAATATTACCAAATAAAAAATTCTATGGAAGTATGTAAAGGTATCGAATTAAAATCTATATAGAAGTAATTTATTCTATAGAATCCTATAGAATAAGATTAATTGCAAAGTAATAATAAAATCAGAGAGTATAAATACAAGCGAAAAGAAATGATTCCAAAATTTGATCTACACCTCAATCGCTTACCTTAAAATAAAATTCAAAGTACCCAACACTAAGGAAAATCTGACGACAGAACGTGCCATCATCTAATGCAACTGCTAGTGTACTTAAACCAGTCCCAACCTCTTTATAAAATCTCCATCAATTATTCCCCGTTAATACAGTCGTTCCTCCGGTCCTTCAGCCACGTCATCGTTTACCGTAATAATTACGTTAGTATCGGTGTCGGGAAGCCGGTGGAAAATTCGAAATTTACTTGACCAGGAGGGAAAAAAAGACCAGGGACGACGAAGGAGAGTGATGGTGAGTTCGCGAAGCGAGGATAACGGTCCGTTCCATGTGGCGCCCCGAGTAAATGTCCTCGGTTATTCTCTCATTATACCTACCTGGTGGCTGCGCACAGCATCGCGTTGAGTCGATCCACGCCGATTATTCATGAACTGAAAATCGAGCCCACAGCGAAAACGAAGATTGAATTCGCGGAACGAATCATAGTACTGTTCGAGCCTGCGTCGCATCGATCTTCCGCTAGGTATATATAGTTCGTGGAAAGAGGAAGAAAAGAGAAGATGAATAAACGAGCGTCGAAGATGATTTTTCCACGGCACGGATTCGCTCCAACGAGAAGGTACGATAATGGAAATCGAATGAAGCAGGCATGGTTGCCTCGTGCGGTGATGGTGATTTATGAATCTGATCTGCGAGACGCATTAAAATTGGAGTAGCACGGACGATTGGAGGAAAGAATCGTGTGAAGTATTTGTTACGAAAAGTGTTCCTTTCCTTGCCGCGTGGAATGTCGCAGATTGTTAAACCGACTAAACGCCGTGTCTAATCCGCTTGGTATACGAGAATCAGTACGTTCTCGATAAATGGTATTTGATAAAGTCGTGTATCAATAATCACAATGCCTTTGGGTCTGAGGTTAATCTTCTCTTTTTGTCATGGTTACTTAATTTACAATATTTTAATTCCATGGATGTAATTATCATTATTTCTACAACAGGTTATTGAAGCAAGCCTTCACTTTAGGTTAACTCTTCGTTCCACCATTATTTATCAACGTTTTAATATCGCGGATACAATTACTTTTGCAACAAGTACTCGAAGTATACAAAATTTATCTTCGTGCTTAAAAAGCGTTGGCTGAACGGATAGAAACTCAACAGGGTGGATTCAATGAAATGAAGTCTATCAATTAAGCGCGATCGATTCCTCTCGTTTGCCTTGCAGCATGTTAAACGGGTGCAATAATGATTCGCGTAGCATTTCAGCTGTGTAGCGGGGGCGTATAGGCAGTTTTACGATCCGCCGGTTCATTCGTGTTGCTAGGGGTTGATTTACGAACACCCGGTGTGTGCAATTCGAACCAACCTATGCTCCTATGTGCCTCACCAGTTCTCGCCAGCCAGCGAAAGGAAGAAAGAAAAACGAAGTGAAGTAGAGATAGATAGACAGGGCCTGGCACCCGTCGTCATTACGTTCCATTAGATCTCCGAGGAGTAAATAAATAAATAATGATAACGAAGTAATAAATAATGAGCTGGCTATAAACGCGAGCCAACAGTGCAGACGAGTGGAATGAAGCTTCTGGGACGAAAAACAGCAAAGAGAGGAGGATTTAGGTTTCGTTAAAAATTGTAAGGGAGAAAGGCGATTAGGAGACGATTTGTTAGACACTCCTGCTTTTCTTGCGATCGTGTGGGTCGGATACCTTTGTTTCTTCGAGCTTGTTCCACGCCGCCTGTGGCGCGGTTAAACGAAGCCCGCACGGATTACATGCAACGTAATCGTTTATCACGAACAATTTTATTAGCGCAAAATTGACGCGATCAGCCGATCGTTCTCCTAACGACCGGTTAACGAGACGAGACTACTTAATGTTCGATCGTTTTAATGCTAAAATCGAAGATTTTGAACACACGAACAATAAAAGCAATCAATCTGGCTGTTTTTAGATTTTTTTACCTACACATTTACAAAAAATGTGCAAAAGTAGTATTATATAAGTATACCAAATTGACCTTTCTGATGTAGGAATATAATTATATAACCTAATCATTTTCAATATATGTATCACTTTAATCGTAATTATTTGTATGTATAGTGTTGTTATTACATATTACAAATGGGCAATTTTAATATTGATAAAATACAATTTACGAGTATAAACTTCTGAAAGTTTATATAGAAAGAGGGATAGACGAGATAGCGTTGTATTCTAATTCTTTTTGTCACAGAATGCACCGAAGAATTGAAATAAAAACAAAACTAAGCAGTTCCGTTTAACGCATTTGCATTTTCTAAGATCATTACATTTATAAACAAAATAAAATTGTAGGAAAGTAGTTTTCTATCTATAAGAAGACTTCGTACATAACTTATCTTAATTATTGAATCTATCTCTTGAGACTGGTTTTATCAAATTTGAATAGATAGAATCTTAGTTAGTAGATAGTAACTCGACCTATAAATCAGTATGCACATCGCTGTTTATGATAATTACATATATAGAACGGCCATAGAGATGTTATAAAAGATTTAAATATTAAAAGGCCACAAATATTAAAAACACCTGTACATCCTCGAATAATGCAAATAACACAAGACTACGACAGATTAAACCAGAAATTAATCGACGACTATAATCGACGATAAACCGATTCATAACATTTTTTCTCGCGACATCCCTGACAATTAATCGAACGAAAAACCGGCGAATGACGTTCCTCACGCAAATGAGATGCTTACCTTAAGGTTTCTTATCGTTTATATCAATGGAGCAATTAAATGGCAATCTACGAGACGACAAATTGAAGAGAATCGTACGGGAAGGGTGTCATGTCGGTTGGGACCAAAGGGAAACTGGTTCCACGCGGCGGAAACGGTCACGAGAGGCGGCTCGAGCACGTGTCCGTTACGTCATGTGTAACGCGTCGATTGCTTTCGCCAATGGTTTCCCGCGAGGGGATAGGCTGGACGGTTCCTCGATGGAATTCCAGAACGTGTACAGGCACGACAACGACGACGAGGATGAGGACGTTAGTCGAACGTCGAAGGACCGAATTGTTCTTCCGCGTCGCCTCGTTTCCTTGTCGTTGCGGTCGATCGCTCGGGATTAAATTTCTTGGGCGGTCATGCGACCAAGTAAATATGCATTTCTTCTTCTGTCCCGTTCATCCTCTTTTCGCATCTTCTTATTTTACCTTCCTACTTTCTTGAGTCTTCTTTGCTATCGTTGCGATCGTTCTATCGGCGTCGTCATTCTCGTCTTCATCCAACCTCTTCTTCGTCAACTTTTGCTTATGCACTAGGCCTTGCATCTATAATCGATGCTCGAAGCTAGCAAACGAGGAAGAAAATAAACCGGGCGAGTTTAAATTTAAGGTCGGTTAAATGAGCCTGATAAAATATACGTCCAGCAGGCTTTTTCTTCGTGTTTCATCGATACGCCGTTGCCTCTGCTGCTCCTTTACGGCCGTCGCTCGTGCGGTATTCCGACACCGGAACGGGACTCCACGAGAACGACGATGAACATCGAAAAAGAACAATATCCCGAGGATCGATGACACGGTATTTGAAGTTTAAACTCGCTATATATTCAGAGTAATACACGTACTTATCAACGTCGCCTTCAGATCTTAGATTTGCTTGGAGAACATACATACTTTGAAAACCAGGTTACCGTGTATTGAATTTTATTTCTTCTATTGTTAAACATTTGACTTCTTTCAGAAACATTCACAATGCTTCCAAGCATTCGCATTGAAATGTTTCAATTTGTAGAAAATGATGCGAGATGTTGTAAAGATAATACGCACAAATGAAAGGACCTCGAGTGTGATTCACTATTTCCACGCAATTGGCACCTATTCTGACACGTAGCTTCGTTCCTATCTGCCTTTTCATCGTACAATTTCCATCATGTCGTTAATAATCTCGTCGTTTAAGCGCGAACTCGGAGTCGTTTTGCAAGGAAGAATAAAATCGTTCTTGCGGGAACGAGTCAGTGTCCACTATGCATAAAGCAATCATTTCGATATCGGGCTAGAATACGTTTTACGTGAATCCATTTGATTTACTGTTTCTAGTTGCATACGTTTATTTCGCCTTGCGGCCTTCGTCGTAAAACTTCAATATTGTGGAAGAGAATATCCTTGTTCCATTTTTCTCGAACGATTTCTTATTTCGACCGCGTAAAGTTTGATTTACATGGCTCCGTTCCGCATCGGTTATCACTATCGACGTATACGCCACAATCAAATCTTCAACTGTTCGTTTTAGAGAACAACTTTATCAGTCGACTCTTTACGACTGTGTCTCGTTTACGAGAATTAGAACCATGTTTATCTGATAGATTAAAAGATATCTGGTATATTAATAATAATGCTCTTTTGAAGGATTCTAATTTTTTGTGATTTTTTTGGCTTGAATCTACTTCCTTGTTGCAATTTAAGGCACGAGTCGAATTGAGGAGTTGGAATGATAAACGAATGGCAAGATTAAATGAGAAATTCTCAGAAGTGAAAATTAGTAATAGAAATGTAAGATATATGCGTGTTAATTTTGTCACTTTAGATTGTTTATCATGTTATGGAGTATCGGCGTTTACCACTTGTTTCAAATTTAGTGGACGATAAATATCATACGTTAGTTGACTCATTTTTCTATTCGTAATTTAGGGAAAGTAACAAATGTATTAATTTTTACTTATTTCTATATTATACTCCCATTTTTTTCAACTACTTTACTTTCAATTACTTTCAACTAGTTTAGTGTTGCACTTCTCACTTTCTTCTTGTTATAATACAAACTCTCTTACAATAAAAATCCCAATTGCCAATAAGATTTCTTGATTTCAAACGAGTATGTAGACAATTAGCATAAACAATTAGCATATAAATAATTGTAAACATTTTAAAATACCAGCAGCCATAAAAGACCTGTCTCAGGTCTCAACGAATCTTCGCAGTTCCATCAACCATCTCAAATCGAAATTTTCTCACGTCATGCTTATACACTCCTGTATTCTTGCAAATCGTACAATTTGAGAAACGTCGAAATAACAAGCACGAACAGGAACAAAGTATTCTTGGTGGCATTGATTGTTCCCACAGGCGGGCAGGAAGAAGTCATGGTAACCGAGCAGAAGCTTATATTACCGTAACACCATGTGTTCTCGCGTTGATGACTCGCCACAGGAGAAGTTCGATCTGTCGATCGTCGTGATAAGGGATCCGGTCCTTTCGCTACCAATTCCGTGGCGATTTACGACCGGTCATTCGCCGCGTACAGATACACATTGAACAAGAATGCAGCCTCTTGGCCAGAAGCTGCTTCGCGCGGTAACGGTTCATTAAGTGGAAATGTGTTAACGCGACTTCTGACGATGAATCCGCTTCGTCCATAGCGGAGTGGATACACGAGTTCGAGACAGAACAACCGATCAATAGCGACCAACGAACTCCTTGCGTGTTGAACGCGTGGTAAACGAAGACGAGTACTCGTAGGGAAAGATGGAGTGGATGTGTAGAATCGTGTCTGGATGAATTATAGCAGTTAGGTGTGAAGATTTCTTTTTCGAGCTCTAGGAGTGGTTTGAAGTCGCTTGTGATTCGTCGTGTAGTTTAATGGGATTTAATCCTTTTACTATGGGATCTTTGCAGGTGAACGATTTTCGTGTAAAGATTGCATAGCTGTTTTTGTTAATAGGAAAAATATGCACATGAGTATTTAGAAGATTTAATACGTATCGATTGAAATAAAAATGATTGTATATATCACTACGCTATATGTATAACCACGATATTATTTGAGAGCGTATACAAGAGATTTTTAAAATGTAGGAATGAAAATATCTTTTAAAGCATTGGGTATTTGATATAAATAGTTAGTCTAGTAATAGCTTTTTCGTAAAGAATTAATTACTCAATCGTGTATTAAGAAATAGATGATTCCACTTCAAAAAAGACATTTAACGTATACATTCTACTACATCCTAATTTTCTTTACTTATACTAATCTATGTCCAATTTCTCTTATCAAGATCATGCAATTGGTTTGCTCGCCTGTTCGAGCAAACACGCGTACGATAATAGACGACCACCTGCAGAGCTCAGCAGGTGTCATCTTATCAAGCTAAAAAATGTCTTCTCATATGGACCGTTATGGAAGAAATGAATTCGTTGCGTTAACGATGCGGAACAATTTCACCAGTTGGAAGAAAATTCATTTCGACGTTCGACACGCCGAGATTAATTTTGCTCGTGTTCGTCAGTCCGAGAAAAGCGTGTTGCTCGTTGGAAACCGAAACAAACGCAGCAAACTCGTACATGCGTAGAATTGAACGAGAAAGTTATCGGCGAATGATACAGAGGATACGATTGATGTTTTTGCTAATTGAATTTTTAATCTTATAATTAATGGGAATAATCGTTCCATCATAAATTAAAGAAAGTAGATGGTATCGAGGACGAAGGAAGCGCAGTTCCATAAAGGAAACCTTAAACTTCGCCATAATCATCGAATTAATTATCAACCCACGTCGATTCAGTCATTTACCTAAATTCCACTAAATAAGTTTTGAAACTACGGAAGCACTTAAAGCTTCCGCGAGCAACTGACAACATAGATTGATACTATTCGAAATGTATCACAGGATGGATGGTTATTTGTATCCCTAAGGAAGCTAGTTTGCATGGAATCGCCTCGTAACCGGCCTTGAAAAGCCGCTTCAGAAGCCATCGAACCTGAGGCACAAACAAAAGCAGCTAGACAAGCCAAGTGACCAGTAGCTGATGAACTGTCAACCATCGTGGATACTGTTAATCGAATTAATTAACGAAAACAGTCGTATTCGTTCTATTCATTCCTTTTTCTTTCAGCAGTTTTTCTTTTAGAATACAGGTAAGGTGGAATTATTTGGACCAGATGAATATTTGAGCGAAGCCCAAGTTTTATCTTGTAATTCGTCAAATTTGGGTAATATAATTCTCAAGTGATCTTTTTGAAAACAAACTACATATCTAATTCGTTATTAATGGCGTGATAAACAGTGGCCATAGTTTTCTACAAGGATGTAACTTCTACCCTTCAAAAGAGGAGTTTGTTGATCTAATGTTAATATTCTCAATTGTAATCAACATAATTCAGTAGCATAATACTTGTGTATATTTCTCGAAGTTATTTCATTTATCATAGAGTTTTTGATATCTTCTCTTGCTGGACCTAAAGTAGTTTTCCATTCTTTCGTAATCATTCTGAAGCCCAGCGATATCTGTTGAATTACATATAAGATGTTGAAGCTTAGGCGACTCAAATATATCTACCTCTTTATATATGTATACTATTTTATATTAGAATTTTGAGGCAATGGAAACCGCCCTGCGACGTTGTCCCGCTATAAAAGCCGGTAGCGGATTATTCAGCGTATCCTGAATAGTCGGTGAAGGTTTCAGGATGCAGCATAGGAGGACGAACGCGTTTAGTGGCTGTGTGCTACCCGTTACCTAGTTATCCTAGCCCGCGGTTACGAGGATCGCGTTACGACCAGTCCCGTGTCTCATCAGACATCCTGCTGTTCCCCATGCTGTATCACGACGCGTGAAAAAATACGACCGCAGATGCTTCTATGGAAAAATTTATCGATACCGGCCGGGTCGGCTTCTAGCCCAGGTATACACGTATGAGCTATGAGTTAGTCATCGACAGGTTCCGCCTCTTCCCATCAAAACGACGTTACGAGAATGTGGCACATGGTCGGTTGTTAATTTTAGATCAAAGGCACGGCTTCCTGTCGTGAGAAATTTACGGATTAGCTTTTGATGTTGGTAGTGCTGTTAGACGTTCAACCGGAAGGTAAAATGAAGAGTTATAGTAGCGCTTTGCTTTCTGTACAAGATTGTTAATGGAGAAATCAATAATTCTAATATCGTCGTATTAATACATTGAGCGTTGGGTTGTTCTTATACTGCTTGTAAATTATTTCTAATAAGGATGGTATGAATTGACAGTTGTTTTATGTGTGAAATATGTATTGATAATGTATGTTGTGTATATATGAAAATATTAAAGGTTCAAATAAAAAGTTTAGTATAAGTTATATAAGATTCATATTTATCGTTGCAATAAAATTTAAATTAACGCTCTCCACTCGACCTATTATAAATTTTTCATCTTTCGAATTATCTCGTTATTTATCCAGGCTCGATACAACATATCCTTTATATAGATAGAATTTGCACTCTTCCGAGTGGTTACGATGTTAGGTTAAATTTTTCCGCATGAAATTTAGTATCATTTAACCTATACGAAGCTAAAACGACGCACTAGCTATGTTGTTCAGTATTTGTTAAAAAAAAGTGAATGATAAACTACACATGTCACCTAGAATTGTGTAAAGCTTTGAATTGAGCTTAATTATTAGTGTTTCACTCATAATTGATAATTAATAATTTATATTAATAATATTAGTATAATTAGTGTTCCACACAAATGTAGAGGTAAGTGTCTACAAAGATTGGGTAAAATCGCCTAGTTAACCAAGAGATGATTAATTTATTGAATTCTGCTTGTAAGTTCTCGACGAATGGCAAGGGCGGTGTTTCGCTCATTTCTTTCTCGAGACGATTGCTGATGTTCCGTAAATCAAAGGAAATTGCCTTTTCTCGGTCATGGTAATTCATCATCATTTGCCTGCGAGATCCAAAGTCTTAAGGGAAATTTATGTCCCGCGTCTAATAAATACTCCGTGTATCGACGTTCGTTTCACGGGAATGTGTAATTTTCTCGAACGAGAACTGTTAACGGAGCAGGTTTCCCGGCCTAGCGGTATAATCCTACAATAAAATTAACAATCGACGAATAATTAGATAATTTGGTTCGAGGAGTTTGGAGTGGGGACTTGGTCGTGAAACATCCGGTACCGTTTTAACTTCGTGTTCTTAAAATACATATCTTCAATAATGGTATCTATTTATAGTACACGTATCGCTAACATACATTATCGCATGTTATAATTTTCCAGCGCTATAATTGATATAATTTTGTCTCAACTTTCGTAAAACGAAATTAAAGTTTATTCTATCATTTCCTGCGTGTTGTGAAAAACATTTTTGTTATCGATTGTTAATGATGAATACTTTCCCGATGTTTGTGTAAAAGAGACTTAATTCTTTAATTGGAAGATAGAGAAGATGAAGAAGATTGATCAGTTTTACCGAAAAGAAATACATTTCTTGTTTATCCAATTAACGCACATTTCTATGACACATAGCTGTGGGTATAAGTTGTTTTTAATTTAGTCAATTATTCTAGCCATTTATTTTTGTCTTTATGGATTCAAGATCCATAACATTTTACATACTAAAATATCTACATGTCTTATGAAAAATATATTATGCATCTATTTATATTTTTGTACGTTATACGTTTCTTATTGTAAAGAATTTAGATATACTTTCATTAATATACTCCGGACAAATTTCTTAAAAAGATAAGATTAATGATATAATATAATATAAATAATATTATATAATTAAATAATAACAAAAAATTAATTAAATAATCAGTTAATAGCATATTAAAGCATAATTTTTTGTATATTTACACGACAGTAGTAAGTACATAAAAGAGTTAGCGTTTAACGTATAAGTTCACTGTATTTCATAGGATGTAAGAATTATAATTTTGTTTCTTATAAGCAAAGGAAATTATAGTTATGCAGGTTACGTTAAACATAGCTTATAATGAGATTTCAGATCGTGCTTATCGATTCACTACGAATCGATAATCGTCTTTAAAATATCTGCGGATTGTTCTATGGGCATAAATCATTGTTACTTATCGATTAATCGTTGCACTACTTGATTGCCTGGTAATTAGAATTTAGTAACGATTCTTATCCGCCTCGTCATCTTAATTGATCTGTCTTTGCATTTCAGATTTACCGTAAGTAGATTCCAGTAGACGTTAATTAATTGTGATAGACGCGGAACCTGAACGAATCGTATTCGTCGAATGGAATTTCGTGAGATGCATACATAAGATTTATGTTCTAGACGAGAGGATTTTATAGGCCGTCGCGGAAGAAACACGTTACGTCACATTGAACGACGTAAATGCGCTCTATGGAATTTCTCCTAGCGAAAAACAATGCACCTTTTTACGATTCGAGAAACCAGAATTGTGCCATTCTCGAATTGCTCACCATTGGATGCAGATTGACCGCATTCTGATCGTTGTTACAGTTGCGATTGTCAAACGCAGCTGTACATTTGGTCCATTTTTTTAAAAGAATGATTAATTGAAATTAGCTAGAAACTAGAAAACAACACTCTAAGCGAAATGCTAGAAAAGTATAGACGATTCATCGATAGACAACAGATTAAAGAAAAGCAACTAAACCGTAAGTGACAATCGCTTCGATGAATAATTCGACCTATTCCTTTAACCAAAATATAATCCAAAGAATAATTTCCCAATCTTCGTGATCAAAACCTAACCTACAAGACAGTTTTCTAACCTATCTAAAATTATAAATCATTAGAGCATAACTATCGAAAGTAATATACTAATTTACATACCTACATCTCTCAATCATTCTAAATTCCTCATGATCAACTCTCGAAAGAAAGTACCAGAAGCTCTAGTCGACTCTTTGATAAGAACGTTCAACGGAAACAACAAAAATATGAGGCATAACCGGTCGGTAAAGTAGACTTTAGGTCAGTTCTCGCGGAGGAGCTGGATCGCACAGTTCTCTCGTGTCACGATCAACGACTCTATCCTTGGGAATCCAATAATTGGCGTCGTTCGATCGATCTGGATTGCTGGCAGCATGGTGGCCTGCCTCTTGGAAAAGGACACGCTGTTCCGGGGAATCGAGGATCGTTCTCGTTTCGAGAAATCGCGTTGGATCTTGCTCGAGGGAGCAGTCAGCTCGATAGAGAGAACGAAAGCTGTGTTGCACCGGGTCGAAGGTGCCATCGAGAGAATAGTTCGACGCAGTTGAATAACGGGCAACAATTTGCCAATTGATTAACCGCATTTCTTTCACCTCAAACTTCTTCCGAGCGGAATTTGAGCCCCGAGGTGTCTGCTCGTTCCACATTTTCTAGCACAAAGACACCGAACTCGAGTAATTTTCTGGAGAACTGATTCGCCAGTTGGCCGTGTTCCTTCGGTTTTGTACTTCCCTCTGTTTCGTGGAACGAAGGAGCGTTTTCAGTGATGGAAGTAGAGAAGGATATTGAGAAGATGTAGAGGCATTTTAGAACTAATGCGACACTAAAAGAAAGAAAGTTGTAGCAAACTGAGTTACTGATAGTTGCTTTACTTCATGTCCAATTATTTTACTCCATTGCATACACTGCTTTCCTTGAGTTTTGTTATGTTCTTATACGCTCCTTGTGTGATGACATGAAGTACAACATTTTTTAATTATACCTAGGTTTTTAATATTATTGATTCTTTTGTGCAAGAGAGCTTAGCCTAGTAGCAGTTTCCCTCTCGTCCAATAAAGAATTATTGAACATAGTAAATAATATTATACAGTGAGAATAAGAAATATAAAGAATATATATATATATATATATATATTTCTTGTGTTCTCAATTATTTCTACGTATAGTGAAACGTGTAAAAAGATATGTCTTGTACATATGTTTTTGATAATTGACCACTATTTGTTTGGAAAATCATACTGATTTCATATTGTCTTCCAAAATCAAGTTTATTAAACATCATATTATAGGCAGAATAGGACAAAGATAGAAAGAGAGAGAGAGGGGGCTGTAACAAATCGATATCTACACGTCACAATTTTTCAGAATGAACTGGTTCACTTAATCCCTTAAAGCTTTGCGAAAAGTGCCCTCAGAATAAACTGTCAATGATATAAGAGAAGCTTAAAATACAGCCGATCCAAAAATCATAAAATATATTTTCCTATTTTTTCTTTCGTAAAGGATCATTTTCTACTGTTCCCTCGACTTCTTCTCATAAATTCAATTTGCCATTTCATCAAACTCGTGAGAAACGAGCTCGCGATTTTTTACCCTCCACCGATAATAACACGCATTGCGGATGAAAGATGATATCGTGTTCAGGTGCGGCTCTAGGCTTCGCTTTTCCTAGGCGACGCTTTACCCGACAGCCGTCTATTAATCAACGAGGTAAGTGATTAACGCGGGCTTCGATTTTTGACTAGTTTTCCCACTTTGTTGTTTTCAAACGCCGCTTGAAACCACTCGAGAGCCTCCTTCCGTCTTTCACGCCCCTTTCTATTAATCAATCAACTGATTAATTAATCAACCTTCGCTTTTACCTTACCTTCGCCTTAGCTCCTTTTCCGCTGTATTCACTGATTTTCGTCCTTGAACTACGTTCCGAGCATTCATTTACGATATTCCATTCGACAATAATATATCACTGCTTCCTGCTTCGATTATTTGTTGTTTCGTTTGCTGAAATTTCTCACGGTGTTCTTAACTTGGATTCTTTATTACTGGAATTTCATTCTTTTTTATGTTATGATCTTCGTCGATGAATTTACTTTTTGATGTTTCTGTGGCAAAACTTCTTTTTTTGTTTCTCCGAGTTCGTCGTTGGTTTGCTCCAATACACTCATTTCTTTTTAATAATGAAATTACTTGGATAATAATGTTTTGTATTATTACTTTATAGTATTGGAATTCCATCTAAAATTTATAGAATTCTGAGATATATTTAAAACAACACACATAACGCAAGTATACATTTACTTTGGTCCAGTTACTGTCGAAAAAAAATGCGGTTCTAACAAGAAGATCTGAGGCACATCTCAGTTACAACAGCGACGAACCATTGCACAATAGAAGAACTTGAAAGACTAAGGCTAATGACACTTAGTTTTAGGGACAGACAGACAGTTAATTGCAAATGTCATTAGCAGCTACAAGAAAAATCCGACAAGTGGTTAATTTAGGTTTCTACTAGAAAGACAATGGAACAGTTATCTAACCATACTCTATTATATTAAAAAGTAGGCTGTCAATATTAAAAACTTCTTTAGTACTCACAAGTGAAGATTTGTATGTACATTCAACCATTTGGAAATTAGGTAATCGACATAAACTAGTAAAAATTGTTTGCAGAAAAAGTTCAGAACTTCTATTTCGTAACTTGTCAATTACCTTATCAATTGGTAAATTACACTATTGTCCCTGACAGAAACAAATTCTACGATAATCGTGTCACCTTATGCCGCTTCTATTGTAACTCATCAATGATTTATAATTAATTGCAACAATATCATACTTGCTGCTTACAAACGGGCGAGGAAGACTTGGTCGTCGGAGCAAACAATCGCCGCACCCAAGAACGTTCGTTTTCACGATTCAGCGCTTCCGGTCGGCAGGGTGGATTACAAAGAGCCAGCCGGTAGGTCGTTAGCAGAAAACACCGGCCGATGCAGGCGTACGCGTTATTTTCCGACTAATGAGCGTTTACCGTATTCGGTTGAAAACGGTAACGAGCGGATTCGAGAAGCAGCCACGTGCTATCCAAATAATTTATCACTCGGTAATAATAAATTTTCCGAAACATCCTATTTATCCGTTTTTATACTCCACGAATAATTTTCCACCACTAGTTTTTATCTGGCAAATCGTTTGAAAATAGCGAGGTCGCATTTATGACTTCGATAATGTGAACGGACAGCACAGGTCAAGAAACATTACTCGTTGCCTTCATTATCGGTAATATGCTTCTTCTCTACCTATTTTATCCTTGGTTGAACGCTGGCTGTGCTAAGAGACCGCGTTGATTTACGCGCGTTAATCGTTTTATTAGCATAACGTTTTGCGGTACCGCGCACAAGCTTCGAAGGAAACCGACTGCTAATTTTTATTCTGTATTTTTCAGTAGTAAATGGGTGATCGTGTAGGACATTAATATTTTGAAGAAGTTCGCAGGTGAACTCGTAAAACAGTTATTAGTCTAGGAACGGAGATTATATGAGAGCTAAACGGATACTCAGTATAGATATATTTAGAATTTCGTAACTCGAATTAAAAATATCCCACGATCTATGTTCGTTTAGGATTGAATTTTGATCGAGCTTTCGTCGATCGAACTCATTTATTTGCATAATTTGCAAATTCCACTACATGAATTTCAATTGTATAGACTGCCCCTTCATTTCTTTTCATTTCTCTTCAGACCGAAAAAATATTCCAAAGATCTTTTTCAATTAGGTTTTACAGTTTCGTGAAAAGTCGAGAAATCGATGTATTTGTACGTACAACATTTTATAAAGCTTTGCTTGATTCTTAATAGGTTTAAAAAAGAGCGAAAAGAACGTAATAGAACGAAAATAAAAATACAAATGTTATGGATGGGATTTTGCGAGGGATCGACGCAGGTGCGCTGTCTGTGAAGGAAAGGGCACGCTTCTAACGGTACGGAGACGCCTGATCGATTTGCTCGGCCAGGATACGGTTCCTTCCCGGTCGAAACAAAACGAAATACCCAGCCTCTGAACGAAGGAACTCTCGTTCGAGGAAAATTAATACCTGCAGCCTGAAAATGCGCGAGAGTAGCCGTGTCAATTGCCAATTGGTTCGGAGGAAAGTCTTATGGGGTTGTTTACGATCTGCTCGACTGGTTCAGTTTGTGATCGTCAGGGCTGCTACCGAATCAGCTATTTCAAGGAAGAAGTTAACTTGAGATACTACGTTTGCTTGAAGGTGGTGTTTTTATCTTTATCCACGCATGCGTACGTAATAATGTATTATTAACAAAGAATCTTTAGATATCGCATATTTGCGCTTATAAGTGCAAGATTCACGTTGATGCAGTTTGGAATTTGCATAGTCATTTGTTGGATTAACTTTATCGGTCGAGGAAGTTCTCCTATTTCGAAATATGTTGAGGTGTCATTGATTGAGGAGATTTGTACATTTCTCAATTTCTTTCTCTTTCGTGCATTGTTCTCTTTTAGCGTAGACGTATTATCTGGACAGAGATACACTTTTTATATAGTAACTGTATACGGTTCCAAATAAAATATAACGCCGATACCCGTTTTGTGAATATTATGCGAGCAACATATACATAACCACTCGTGAGTATTTTAAGATGCCTGCTGCTCACGTACAAAGCGTGACGATCGATCCAGATCATCAGGAAAACGATTAATCCGTCAAAATGATGTATTCACGCAAGATAATGGTTCGAAATACGCAGGCAAAATAAAAATTTACAAATCTGTCTTTGAAATCTATCGTACACGGGGTAGAAGATATTTTTATTCGTATTTTAGATAGAAGTCCCGATGCATACGAGAGATTTATCGATTAGAAGCTACCTAGATTCGCAGGAATCAACGAAACAATGAACGTAGCAATTCGTTTGTGAAAGCTCGGGCAATGGCATATAGAAAGGAGATCACCGGTTGTACCGACACCAAAATCACACTGCTGAGATTCGTTATTAATGGTTATTTCGACCAGCGAATCGTCGGACGATCTCGCGATCGCGCAGTAGATACAGCCGCGCATTGTTCAGACGGCCAGCTTCCTGCGTAACAGGCAACGACGAACGAAAGTACATTACATACGGCAAATTACGCTCAGTTAAAGTTGAGGAAGTAAGAGAGAGACAGAACATGGTGGACTATTATACATATATAAGATATGATGAGAAAGGAGACACGAGAAGTAACAGAGAATAATAAGAAGAAGATGGAATAGAAGAAGAACGATTTTATGGACGTCCAGCGAGATTTATCGTTGCGTAGATGCCGATGATGTAGATTAAAATAAACAGTTATAATATCCGATCCTTGCGGCCCGTGGAAAAAGGAAAGGCGAGCGACAGAGGAGGGAGGAAAAAGGCGAGCAGATAGCTACTATGCGAAATGAGATAACTGAGCGTGCTAACGTGGCTCCGTCCTATTTCCCAGAGCAGCGCGTTCACCACCAGGATCGTTCCTTTATCTTCGTGAATTCAATAGTCAGCGAAATATTCTCTCTATCGTGGCAAGCCAATCGTCAGTTATACGATCCTCCCTTAGCTCATTAGCGTGATAACCGGAGCGAAAATGATGATGATACTTTCGAACTAATTACTTCACTGCGGATATTTATATACGCGTTTACATATTTATAAATGCAAATAAAGAAATTTAGTCTAAATAGGAATTTGTTTTACCCTCTAAATATTTCTAATCATAAGTATTTTACTTTGGAAACATTTTATATTTTTGGATATTGTTTGTATTTTATATATTGTACTATTGCATATACACGTAAATTTTGTAGTTTATTTATTATAATTTTCTAGTTTAGTAATTACATTGATTCATCAAAGTATCTGAACACTTGTGTTTATATCATATATTTATAGCATCTAATTGTCTTGCAGTCATAAAATTTTATCAGAAGATCGGTTTTGCTATGGAAGATATTCTTTTAATAGCATTCTCGAAAAGGAAAAGACATTGATCTTTGTTTTCCAAATTGCGTTATGATAGCCACTGATTGTATTATGAATCTTTAAAGTGTTAATAGGGGTGTGTAATTCTCTTGGAGCCAGGTACGATACTACAGGCAAAGATTTGAAATAAAGCGCGATTGGTAAAAGTGCTTCCTGATACGGAATTCCATCTCTTCGTTTTGTATCCCCTGTCTGCATACGATACATGGCCGATTAAACAAGCAACTGGATGTGTCACACGTTCCTATTTCTTCGTGTCTTCTTGATCACCTCCGTTTCTTTTTTTACTCAATGAAAAGTGCCCCGATCACGCTACACGTAGCACGCACGAGCACATAAATTTCGCTGATATGTTCTCTACCATACACTCACGTGAGAAAATTTCAAAGATCCGTATCGTTGTCCACACAAGAAATACGTAGTGTCAAAGTCTGAACAATTAAACCGTCAACGTTCGAGTCCTTCGCAACGTTCTATTGAATTTCATCCAACTTTATCCATGTAGAGCTTTCCGTGTTTCACGTTTATGACTGAGATACGTGATGAGTAATATCGTCGGCTAATCGTAAAAACATTCTGGTAGGTTAGCACGAGCTTATACGGCGTCGTTTATCCGCGGCCTCGCTTTATCCGAACGGTTCCGCGTATCTTTATGATCCCGTGAATTCCAACCGGGGAATTAAATTAGGAAAATTTCCCGTTAAGTGTCACCGTGGCTTGCAAACACGCGAAAGAGGTGCGAATAATTCGACGACCATGTTAACGAGGAACCTTGCGGACTGGTCGCGATAATAATCGTGGCGAATAATATTCGTGTTGGTATTCGCGGAAAAGGGGAAGGGTAAGGGAAAAAAGCAACGGAGAAACGATCGTAGAACCGGGAAACGCACCTTTACGATTTCAGACGAAGTTATTATGCCACGACTTGACTAACAAGAAATCCACGCTCGAAACTGCAGGCTCGCGAACGCGACGCGATGAAAAACTTTATATTTCCTCGCGCGTGATACCGTCGCGCGGCTAATCGTGGCGAGAAGAAATTAATGAACCGATAATGATCGGGCGACGTGCGCCCGAAGCGGCTCTGCCGTAGATTTATCAAATAAATTTCCTGGAAGGCGAGTCCACCGATTTTTTACTTGTTTCTTTTCTTGCTTTGCCTTCGGATAATCACGTATATGACTTGTATGAAACTTTCGTTCGATCGAATTTCTCTGGTATATACTTAGGTGTGCAGGTCTGTGATGATTTTTTTGTCGATATAAGATATGTAATTTGTATGAAATTTGTAATTACTGATTTATGTTAACGGAGGAAGCAGCAGATTAATATAGTTTCCGTGTACGAATCTTTCATTTCATCAAATTTTCCAGTAGTAGTTAAGTTTGCAGAATTACTATTGATTTCTATGTTGTTTTTGGATATTTAATCTATATGACGCTCTTAGTTTTTGATTTACTTTTACATACCGATTCTCACTGGAGAATTATTCGTATTTATAAGTTAGGTAATTACAATAATCATATGTCTAAAAATGAAATTATGTACCGACTATATTTGCAAAAATTATATATACTGCCTATATACAATAAGAAATTGATCTTCGTTAATAGAAGAGACAAACGAGTTGTTTGGAAGTCACATTATATTAAATTTTTGCAGTTTCAAATTTGACATAAATTTATGCACTTTCGTGATTTAGTTATGATTCAATCTTTCGTGTACAACATTTTCGTTAGATCGAATTTTTTAGCACTGCTTAGTTCTGCAGATGCGTGATGTAGATACGTAGATTTTCTACTTTATCTAGAATGTTCAACCTATACTGAATTTATAGTCCTTGCTTTGTGTTTATAAAGGAAGCAGCAATTTCTTGTAGCTCGATCATGACGCTTGATTATAACGTAAATAGAGATGTAGAAATAAGAGTGTCGAAAGAAGATAGTGTTCATTATTGTCAATGACTAAGAATCGATAACCTGTGCGACGTGATTGCTGAAGCCCAATCTTCGATAATATAATACCATATAATATTCGATCATATAATATCTACGTAATATTTGATAATATAATAATAAATAATATTATTCAACAAATACTAGTTCTAAATTTTCATCGAGAATTAAATGAAAAAGTTAGAAGCAAGCTAATCATGCTCAACAATTTTAGAAACACGTCATAACCTCTAATTCGCTTAATCGTGCACATAACCTCCTTTACGTCGTTACAAAACAATCGAACCCAATCACGGAAGAAAATAAACAAAAATTCAAGCATCACTTAGCACTAAAACTACCATTTAGTACAACTACCACTTCTAACTACTCTTAAGCTACCATCGCTTTATAATAAAATAACAAATATTTATCAAAAATAGATTTCGATTTATTTTTGCTTTTCTATATTTAACATGGCCGATTACTTTTGTTATCAATTTGTACAGATAAAAACTCGTTTCTGTCTTATGCTACGACTTTTCGCATACCTTACGTCTTGATTTCTTTAATATAAAATTTATACTTCAATCGTGGGTAATTCTAATGTTAAATCTCTCATCGAGGCTAATCGCACGGTCACTCATATCCATGTGCATTAGGTGACGACGAGAATCGGCGCAAGGATAACTGTTCGAGTTAGGTTCTAATCCAGCGCATTCCAATCTTGCGTAATTTATGTAACATGTAAATCGAGGGGTTAATGCTGATTCATCCCGTTTCTTTGGCTGTAGAGAGATCAAGCCTCTCTAAAAGGGCCGCAACCACGCGTGACCGAACATTCTCTTCCGCGCTCGTCTCCAGGTGAATTTATCGGTGCCCGGAATTCGCTACTGTGGTAGTGAGAAGGAGAGAAGTAGCTCGTCGTTAGTCGTGGATTCTTCGGATATCGGAGCTATCTGTTATTGGTTCGACCGATCGATGCTCGTAATTATCGTTCGAATCGTCCACGGTCTATTTCTGGACGCGTTCGATATCTCCAAAGATGTTTGGCGTATTTCTCGGTCCCGCAACGCAACCGTTAATCCTTTCCTGAACACCGTGATAGCTGGCTGAAAATGAATAGAATATAATTTTGATGGTGTTTGTAGGAACATTCAATAAGTTGAAATATTTGAAAAAACAAAGAGATAGAAATAATTGATTCCCTCGGCAACTGAGTCGATTAAGTCCACTTCTTATGAAGTTCTCAATTTCATAAACTAAGCGTATAATAGGAATTTAATATCTATAAAAAACAAATTATCGTTAATTAGTAACATTATCACAACCACGAATCAATCAAAGTGTTCTCTTATTTATGAACACTAATCTATATTGTGCACCAGTAGTTAAGTGGCCACGTGGCGCTAGTGTAGCATCATCAGTCATCCCACGTTTTAAAAGCTACAACCGGGAAATCACACGCTTTCTTTCCTTCTTTCGATTTCATCATCGATACTTGCGTCGATACGATCTCGATCTCGGGAATAGGAATTCTTCGCCACAATTTTGAGAGTGTTTCGCGGTTGTTGACTTCGTATGGTCGCTGGTTGATCATCTTATCCGTGAAATCAATGGCCGAAGGATGTATTGCATTCGGAAATCGTTCGTGTAATCGCCACTAGCGTTATCTGCCTCTTCTTAAAAACATTTGATGAAGATGGAAGGCGAAAGGAGCAGAGTATAGAAGAAAGATGGGGCAAGAAATACGAGCGATGGTTTCTTCGTCCCATTGCTGATAGCCACCACGTGTTTTCGCAGCTACCGGATGTGTAGACTTCCCGTGTCACTCGATTTCTACTCATTTTGCAAGGGAGAAGAGGCAATTCAACGTCTTCCTGCGCGTGCACACACGGCCGCCTTCGTGCACGCGCCTTCCTCGCCTTCCCTATTGTGAGATTCATCATGGACGACGGTTTCTTTGCACGAGCAAAACGTTGCTCTACATGTTCAGCCACTGCTCTTCGTGCAATTGGTCGGAACGATTCGCGGAATGATCGCGAGTCGTGTCGGTTCTCGTTGAAAGAATGCTTGGTGATTGTCCCCGATGATCTTTCTCTTTGATGGAGGATGTACGTTTTTGCGTGGCGTGTACTAGGACATTGCGTAGTAGACTTTTCAACTGAATACGATCCTTTTGGAATTGGTGTTAAGAGGCAGTGAAGAATAGTCGTGATTAGGGTTATGATACGCTTAGGTGAACGTTATTGTCGTAAGTAGATTGCTAGATTATTATTAATCGTTTGCACTTGAAAAACGTTTCTATACCAATGAAACATGATTGCTGTAACTAAGAAAAACTTTGGTTTCTATCGTTTATTAATGTAAATTTAATAATGTTTTAAAACGTGATATCTTCTCCAAACAAATGTCAGGACAATTGGAATAATTACAAAAAGAAAATATTCCTTTGAATCCAATCGTAGGTAGACTCATTGAAGTTGATATCCTGTTGATTTCCTCTAAAGCAAAATATTCCATATAAAGTTGCTATCTAATAATTTTATAAACTGAATACGTTTATAAGGCTCGTATTCGTGATAGTGAAAAAAGCAGTATATCAAAAATGTCAGTATAGCTAGTATTCCAAATGAAAGGATTAATATAATTAATGAAATGAGGCATAAAATTAGAATATTATACGCAATCTGTACATTTTTGTTTCTTTAGATTTCCTATGGATGCATAAACATCCGCAGTATGTATAATTATTAATACTTAACTACAGATTGTAGAGCTTCATTCACATGCATACCTTTTTCTTTTCAATCAAACTTTATTAATTTTTTCCAGCTACCATACCTGACCAATCTAGCCGAGAGCACGGCATACTCGTAGATTATGATGTTATTATGTTAAATTCATCGATCGATCAAGAATATTGAAGAGATTCGTTTCTTTTTCTCGCCTATGGCGGTGCACGGGCATTATAATTATCGCGAACGGCGCATTAGCCCAATCTCGAACGCGCATCGGTTAAAAGCAACGGTAACTAGTCTCGTGGATCATTCGTTCCCTCCTTCTTCCCTTTACTCTCGATCGCGCATGGTTTTTCCACGTTCCCGCCTGTTCTTATTTCATTCTTCTGCCGCGGGAACGATGATATACCGTTCAATAAGTAGAAAAACGGATCATGGCCAGTTTTCATTCTCCCTTGGAAACGAAAGATTTTTGTAGAATGTTAAAATCTAGATCGAAGTTTGGAATCGAATGAAAACAAGTACAATAGCATAATTAATAATGCAAATGTGAAAGTTAATTAAAGCAACGACAAGGTTACGTAGTGGATATAAAGGAGACAAAAATTTAACAGTTTATATACAACAAGATTCTTTCATTAGAACATTGAATATCTAAATTCTTTATTTATTTTAAGATTATATAACTTATATTCTTTCATAAATTTTATAACGAAATAATAATTCTGAATAATTTGAATAATTTCTTCTTCAGTTTATCACCACTTTCTGTAAGTGTTCTAATACTTATGAATAAGAGCGTACATTTTGATGTCGTGCATATTATGGTACGATATATCATAATACGGTTTAGGTATAGAAAAGTTTTGGTTTCAAGTACTTAAAGTTCAAGATAACCATTTTCTATCATCCTCCTTTGAATTTGAATTTTGCTTATTGTAGAAATTTTTCATTTGCAAGTAGAGCTAAAGATAACTATTTCCTGCCATCTTTCCTTTGAATCTGATTTCAATGAACGACACGGAACACTGATAAGAGTAAAATTAAATTCCGACGAATGGCACCAATAAATCTTCACTACGAGATACGATCGATAAGATCGGGACACGTATCAAAAAATTACCATGCGAAATTATTCCTATTTACGTCCCGTGAGAAATGATGAAATTCGCGTGCGTATAATTTATCCACGCTCCGATGGACGTTCGCACTATCATCCTCCGTGAACCAGGTCAGGTTTATCCAGCGAATAGCACTGATAAGCACGACTATACGCGAATTCTAATCTAACTCGAATTCTAGATAACTCGATTGGTATTCCTGGAATTTACATGTTATAAACTACGCACTTTTCGAGATGGATCTTTCTTTTGAATTAAGACGAGAATGAAAACGATAATGTCATGGTAAAGAACGTAATGTACCCAAGTATGAAAAAACATAAAGACTACAGAGGAAGAACATAATAAGTTTCATCTTTTACAAAGGAATAGTTTTAAAATTTAGTGCGTCGTCAATAAACTCTATGTTAGGAAAATTGTTCTTTTATTTCACCTTAGAACAAGCATGTACTTTACCATAAATAACTTCATTATTTTAAGAATATCGTTTTGTCTTAATAGTTATAACTCAGACTGTTACAAAACGCCATCAACTATATCTTTGGATTTAACAGGTCCTTTTTATCTTCAACTACTTTTTATATTAAAATATACCCTTTTAGTTATAAAGTGATATCAAACTAAAAACATCAACAAAACTGTACTTACTATATCTTTCTCTTGTGATCTTCATGTGGGTTAATTACAATTTTCTACATGACATGTAGTTTAAGATGTGATGTGTTATACATGTATATAATAATTAGAGTGGGATCTTACATACAAATATGTAACCCTAATTGGTTCCTCTTTCTAAAATTTAGCTTCCTAACATATTGACCCATTGATTTCCTAAGATTTCAATCAATTTCTGCAACTTTTCAGCTTTTGTTCCTCATGTACTTAAGAGCAAGTTTAATTACATCTGAATAGAAATCCGTAACTCGTACACTCGAGTATGACCCAAAGAGCCAGAGAAAGGCACAAGGAGAAAAAAGGAAAACCAAGAATCATACGGTGCAACGACGAATATGGTGCAGAAGCAGGCACGATTATCATGATTCGTACGTGCCAGGACCCCTTAATGAAGACAACGCGATACGATCCGCAACGAGTCTCGTCGGATCGTATAATAAGAGCGTATGTTTAATGAAACGGAAGATGCGGCCTGAGTTTGTAATCTGGATTTTTCACGTTTTCTACCGCAGTCGTAATGGAAAAAGTACTTACTCCAACGTACAGAAAGCGGCGATTCATCGCGGGAACGCTGTTCCACCGAGAAGTATTGGTATGAGAGGCCGGTCAGATCTAACCCGGAGATAGATATCGCGCGATAAATCGATCCCGTCGACAGGATGTTCGAGGCGTTATTGACGATTTAGTGAGTCGTTAGAAGGAACGACGCAGGTGCGGCGGCGGAAGAGAGTTTGATGGACACTTTGTGTGCGAGCGAGGGATAAACGGAGCGAGGCCGGTGATTACCGATCCTCGACGAGTTATTGATAACTTAATGAATCGTTCCCGTAGGGATCATGCGGATAAGAATAACACGTGTGTATACGGAAAATGAGTATTCCATTAGTGCGTACTTCGATAAATTACGTATAGGTTATACATACAAATCCTGTGGCGAAACCGTAAAGGGATGATTTTTTTCGCGCATGATTGTATTTCTTCTACCATTACTCTTTATTGCTGCCCGATCATATTTTACAAAGTGGATGAACCGTGGGAGCTCTGCGTTTTCTTGCGTTCATACGTGGATGCGAAGATCTTGTACGGTGTTAACCAAGGGAGGTATTATATGCAGAAAATTATTCGAATTGTTGAATTCTTGCAGAAGAATTATAAGTCGTTTTTTTCATTAGAATATAATTTCCATTGGAACACTTATTTTCTTAATTAGCGTTAACATTCACTGCATTTCTCAGCCTTTTCTCAAATTGCACACATTTTATACTTGAAGTATTTTTATTTTAAGCAATAAAGAAAATTCTTGTGCACTCTCCACTAATTGTTTTAATTCTCTAAGTCATCTCGTTGAAACACACGAAAGATAAAAGTGCTGCAGTTGTGTCAATAGTAAGGTAAACAATGAAATAATTGCATCGTGCGCCAACCAATAGCAGCGAATCAATGTGGAAGAAGATTGAAAGAGCAGTGAAAAAAATGGCAATTTGCGATACTGTTTGCGAATTTCTTTAAAAGAAAACCGTAAAACCATAACGATAACTGAAAATATTAATATTTAAGAAGCAGTAACAGCTTCGTTCCAAGAATTTTTGAATGTTATAACCGATAAACCTCATAAATCAGGAATACTGAAATCAATTACTCGTTAGGAAAGTGCTATGAATCACGTGGAAATTGCTTTGATTAAATAAATGACGTTTCGAAGAAATTACTTTGCGGTTGAAGCCTTATTTGAAAAACAACTTAATATATCCAATGATCATAACGCGAAGAAAGTTGCATCGAACTAACACGATTTCTTCCTCGAACCATGAACAGAGTTCGCTATAGAACGCTCGTCAGATTCACTTTACGCAATCGATCGATCTAGGTACTCCGTTAAATCGAATTTACTACCCTTCAACTGCCATCAATTTGAAAAGCCCATAAACCGACGTCATTGATGAAACAATTATCTAGAGATCTTTCACACGGTACTCTTGTAAAGTCATTCGACGGTGATACTTTATTGTAACGATCACACTGGTGTACCGTAAATTCCAGAGACGCCGTAGCTATCGAGGACGAAAGCGGCAGGCAACGGCACCTTATCATCGTGCTTCTTCGATCGATCGATTACAGCGAACGATCGTTCAAGGTCATCGATCCAGGATATATTTCTCTGCCCATATGCACGTTGTACATAGCGGTAGAAATAAGTATGGTGCCGCTATTTTGTAGCGCGTTTATTCGCCTTGCGTTACACCAGTAGTTACATCATTACAAGGTAATGCCGAACGATGACGTATACCTGTATAGCGAATTACTATCGTAAATTAAGGTTATAATGTAAATGCTACTGTACCTTTATTAGTTGACCTCGGTCTACTCAATAGAATTTTTTTTGCATTTGGAACTATGTGAAATTTCTGAAATTAAATAAATCATATGTGATATAATGTTATTCTCGTTACGATAATATTACGGACGTATTATTCGACATGTTATAGAAACAGAATGTCATAAGGCTGTGCATTTATCGGCTCTATATTTGCTATGATTTTCTTTATTGACTCGAATTTCTAGAATAGATTAGATTCTTTGGAGGAATTTCCAACTCGAGTAAATGGTATGTGATATAATTTAGCGATCCTTGTGTCTTATTACGATGGATGTAGGTTTCGATAGATTACAGCAATTCACAGTTGAATCTAAAATTGCAATCAGTTCTGACAGGCTTTCAGTTGAAATCTTGGATACAGAGAAGCTAATTTTAATTGATTTTCTTCTAGTGAAGGTTAAATTATCGTTGTGTTACAGATATATATATATAAATATATATAATATATAATATATATATAATATATAAAAACAATTGTTCATACAGTTCGACAGTCTTTATCCTACTAAATTATATATAAACAATTTTTTTCAGGAGGAACATTATTATCATTTTCTCCGTAAAATACATTCTTCTAATTTATCTTCGCAATTTAAGTTCTATTTCTAAGAGAGAAGCTATTTTTCAGGACGATCTAGAAGCAGATATCTGTGAGATCTTGATACGCACGACTGCTCAAAGTGATATCATTTTACTTCGTTTAACCGCGACAATCGTACCAACCTCAAGGATAAATGGTCCTTGAACGTCGTCTTCTGTCTCAAAATTCATGTCTCGCTCGAACGGTTTCCTATTCTCGAGGGATTCATTGTTCCCCGGGTTCCCACAGATTCTGTCAGTTCCTTGAAATACCGTAACGAAACAGTGAAAATCGAATGTCTTTTCGCTTTATAATCGGACGGAACCGTGAAGCAGGAACGCCACGAAACTTGGAATTGATAAAGAACGGTAAAATGTCATTAACAGGGGAAAACATCGCGAGGCTAACTTCCTGTCCGGGTCCTAGCAATTAACGTTCCGTTTTTTAGCTCGACCCGATTATTGCCCGCAAGAAATCGTTGTATCTTTCTTAACTTTATCGGATTTAACCTCTATTCCTATGGAATGCGCGATAAATGCTCGTAATTCCTCGGAAATATTGTTTAACCAATTGTAATTCAAATTTTGTATGTTCACGAGAGAAGAAACTATAATTCATTAGAATTTTTCCTTTTAAATTTGATATTTGTGGGCAGTGATAACTATTATTAAACCACAGATGTTTATAAATTTAGGCGAAATTTAAATGTGCAAAGGTGTATAGAATGTGCATCATTTGAAAGAATATACAAAATATTCAATACAATATTTAGACAGTAAAATAAACTTCTATTTAGATGCCATCTTTTAGTTGTATTTCTAAAAATATATACTTGTATAAATATCCCCCAGTGCAGAAACGAGGATTCTATTTGAGAGAAAAGGTATACCTCTGTGAAGAAATAAGGGGAAAGAAGTAACATCTACATACATATGTCACTTATTACTACGTGTATACAGTATTAAAATCATCCTAGTGGCCATTTCTAAGTTTTTGTTAATTTAAGCCTTATAAGTAACATTGCCAAGTGTTTCTTAGCGGAGACCATATGAATATTGAAAAACCAGCATAATATAAATCATAGTACTGTGTAACAATATTCAAGAAAAGACATTATCTCGGTAAGCAAAGAGATGATAAATTACAAGCTCGTAACTTGTCGCTGCGATCTGACTTTCAAATGCGTAACTGTACGGCCAACCGCGGGTGGATGGAGCAAAGTGAAGTTTCAACCAGGCACGTTTCTCACAGACGCGGAATCGCCGACGGCGAGGATCGTGGCAGATCGCGAGCGACCGCGAATCGCGCCAATTACGTTCCCTCTCGCGATGCGAATCCTTAGGCCATTTAAAGATTTTCCGCTGTGCCCAAGGCGACTGAAAACCTTCCAAGACACGCCGCCCGCTACCTGACGCCTGAATAACGGAATTGAAAGACGATCGCTTCCCGATCTGCCCTCCAGCCACTCTTACACTCCGTCTCTCTATCATTCTTCGTTTCTTTTGCCCCGACTTCATTTCACTTCGTAATTTCCGACGAAGAAGAAACTGCCGCACTGAATTGGACTCACTACCTTCGCGCCATGGTGGTGATTGTACCTTGGTGCTTCGATTCGATCGTACTTTCTGACCTGTTGATCAGAGGAGACGAGTTAACGCTAACATTATACATTTACAAAATCTAGAATTTAATTTTCTAAGCGAAATTGACTTGTCTTTATTAAGTTTTAATTGTACGATCTGGTTAACGGGTTAATGTATGTAGTAGTATAACTTCGCTCCATTCGAGACAAATATCTGATTAAAAGACAATTCCCAGGGGTTGCTATTTTAAAGTTTTAAATTTAATTTAATTCTTCGTTCTTCTAAAATAACTAAAATTTAATTCTCCGATAAACTCTACACTTAACTGTATAAAAACAGGCATGTATTACATTAAACGTGAACTTTTCAGAGATCTCAAGTGATATTTTTTAACCGGGTCTCTTTTCCTCTCTTATTCGTTTGTTCCACTAAATATATCATTCATTCTTTCCCTAAACTTCCGATATGGTAATTCTTCGGACAGAAACGAGATTAATCACTTACCTGCGCCTACTCTCACCGTTCTTACAGATATCCCTGGTATAATCGTGGTTAACTCGGAACAACATCAGCCAAAATGTCGATCAGTGATCGATGTCGAGACATCGGCGTACAGTGATAAACGCATTGCTCGTGAAACGTCGCAGTCGCCCACGCTTGCGTGTATCTCGTGCGCACACCTTAACTCCCACGTGATTAACGGCGACTTCTTCGAGAATCTCATGCAACGTTTACTACCGTCTATAAATAGCTGGATACTTTTCTAGATTATTATATATATATATATATATATATATATATATAATATAATATAATTTATATATAAATATATATATATAAATTATAATTTATATACAAAATATAAACTGGTTTATATTGTTAACATTGAAACACTTAGCTAACAAGCTTTTTGAAATTTTATAAACACTATAATGAAACGCGTTTATTATCATTATAGTGGTCAAATCTGAAACTAATTCTGTTCGGTTTAAATTTAACAGAATATTTGATCTAAATTATAGCAAGAAGTGAAGAATCAATAATAAAGAAAAATGTTCTTCAGTGGTAACGTTGAAAATATATAATAACGCATAACAAGATATATAAGAAAAGTACAACAAAAAATTCAAAATTTTGATCGAATCACGCTGGATGTCCAATTATGGACAACAGTATACTTACAATCAGTCTCTCGAGGCGGTCATCCCACACCTAACACCTTCCGCTCCATTTAACCATGCCGCCAGCAAGCAAATAATAATTACGCATAGCGAACAGGATGATTCGTTCGTATAACACGAACAAGAAAACCATACGAAATGTCTTAACAAGACCTGGTCACGGCTTTTACCGCCTTCCCTTCCGGCGTTCTGTCGATCCTGATCCGTGAGACCCGCGTCGATTACGTTCTATGTCGTCCTTTAAGCTACATTGGTCTTAATTGCTTCCTGATTCGTAAACGCGATGTTTCTTTGGACCAACTTTGAACGTGAAGAGGCTGTGTTGTGTGATACTTTGGTGGTCGTTTAAGTTACATTTGATTTTTTGAGAAATAGTACAGTCAAACATGGTAATAGCGGTTATTTAACATTAAAATTATAAAAAGCTCCAGAAGTATCTCGTAAACGAGCTAATTGAAAACAAAAAATCTAAAATGTAGATAGACAAGGCACGAATGTAAATAAACAAGTGAAAAGCATAAACAAACAAGCCGAAGAGTAAACAAATGGATAGGCATTGACGCAATGACAAACGCAACTACTATCACGTAAAGTATAGTCTACTATCATGCGAGATGAAGTGTGTACCTAAAATCGCAAAAAGTAAGCGACGACGAGTATAATCGCCAAACACAGAGTACGTGTGGCTGTTACAGTATAGAATTAAGTTGTAATGAAATGACTCTTTTATTTTTTAATTTTATTACTGACAGGGCTCGTCATAACACAAGATATTGCCATTTCTTCGTGACGAGTATACTCGTCAAAAACAGGTAACTGGTTAATTGAAATAATCATTCAGCTTATCACAGAAAGAATTCGGAAGTTTGATTTCACGTGCCATGTTTTTAATCGAAGTCTTTCGTTCGTGGGAAGTTGTCGATTTCCGCGAGAATCTGCAGCGTTGCAATTAACAGCCCAGAAAGGAACCTCATCCCTGCCATTAGGAAGAGTTAACGTGCACACGCGTTTATCTCGATAACAGAAATTACACCGGTTCCGACCGCCTCATTACCACCTATATCATAGTAATCATCGCGAACGCGTGTTTATTGGAAAATAACGTCTAGAACAAACCAATAGGAAAACCGACTTTCCGCAGTCATTTTTTTCAACCGACCCAAATAAATTGGAATTTTTGTTAGTCACAGATCTGTCTCCATTTTATACGAAGATATAATTCCTCGAATTCCTCGAATTTTCTGCCAACCTAAATTCAATCTTAAATTCTTTTCCGTCTAACCTAGTAACAAGATGGTTCTATTAATAGATAGTACCTACTAGCTTCTGACCGCCACTTCGTTCACGTAGACTACTAATATACAGAACAATCTTTTCCTTTTGCACTCCATAGCTTATGAGCCGAACGATTGTTTTATTTTTTTTGTATTCGATCTACAAACACAGCCCTTCAATTGTTTTATTACACGTATACGTAGCAGCTATTTGAAGATTTCTGAACGGGTTGTACGTACATCATATATCGAAGACTGAAAATTAGAGCGCCGTAAGTGGAAGTTTTAAGCGTATACAAGAGAATTGCTCTTTTAATTCGCGATATATTTTATTAACTTCGAAAGACATATTCAAGCTTTTTTATAATGATAAGAATACAACAGTGCTTTACGAAAAACAGAAGTGAATAGACACGTTGCTATGGTTTTTAGACCGGGATATGTCGTGAACATATCAAAGGAAAACCAACAAACCACGCAGGGCTACGAGTCAGATCGATGTGAAAGAAAGAGACCCGTTACATCAGCGTCAGAAAGGAAGTCGATGAAGTGCAACCAACCACGTAGAAGAGGTAGATGGCGAAAAACAAAGCCAGGAGAAGGAGGAAGTGATAGAACAAAAGGGGAGGAACGAATTCATCGGTTCGCTCTATGAGAACAAAAGTGACACGAATCATAACGGGCTAACGTCTTTCCATCTCTTACAAGATCGAGCATTGTCAAGTTCATTGCGCTATTCTCTCGCGTACATGACTCATTTATCGTTCTATTTCTTCTACTCTTGTTCTGGGAACATTATGGAAGCTTGGAAGAACTTGGCGAGTGTCACGAGTCAAAAAGTGGTGAAACGCGTCCGTATGCGAGACACGCGTTTGCTGACGCATCGACGAGGATTCCCTCGATCCTGCGGGACGATTAGGCCAAGTCACGCTTGACAATGATCCGATTATGGTTTCCCGCGATCCTATCCGTCCGTTGTCTCTCGTTATTATCGCGAATTCGCGTCGGTCCGCGGCCTGTTACCGCGTGAACAAACGTGCACGTTCCGAGTCTGCTTCACGTTCTCAGGCTGCTTGGCTTACCTTGGATAATCACAGAGAACCTGGGGTTTCTTTGTACATAGGGGACGGTGTTTAGACTAGAAACGTGTGCGGACTGGAAATCTTTATGGTAACCATCGAAATTTTATAGATCAAATTCTGATCCAATATGGAAAAATATATATATTTTTTTCTCTATCGAGGGGAAACAACAAATTTCGAAAGTTTATTTCTGTCAGAAATGTTTGTTTTCTTCGTATTTGTTAAATCTTACAGATTTCTTCTATAATTACCTGAGCCACTCTTTTTCTGTTTCCTTTGCATGTCACTTTTGTTATCTAGCTATGATTTTTTCAGAAGGACGATTACTAAATAATTTTTATAGGTATCTTATGTAGGCAGACGAACGAACGGTAGAAAATTTGAAGTCGACAATAAAAAAATTAGCGGAGTGACGCAAATAGCGATATGTTAAAACGACAGTATTCGTATTGTACGATTATGCGATGTGTATTCACAGGCAATTATTAGTGCCATTATATTTCAAATGCGAATGAAAACTCAAATATCGAAGAAAAAGAAGCATTGCTATATTCTATATGGAAATTGAAGCATAATTTATATCTACTTTGTCTCTAACACTGCAACGACGAAACTAATCAGGTAACATAAAAAAGAACTTGTTTCTGCAGAAAGCTTTCTATAAAAAGAAATAGAAAAGTTAATGAAACCAAACAACTTTGCGGCAGTATTTTAAATTAGCATACCTATTCCAATATATTAACATATTCATAGCATTTAAAGTAGTTATTAGAATGCATCTAAACTGGTCATTAGAATACATTAGAACTTGTAGACTATTAATTTGCTTGTGTCATCGAATAAATAAAAGGTGCCTACGAGAATTGCACTGCTAAGCTTTCGAGTACATAATTCTAATTTTGCCTTTAATTGATTTGTATGTCTTGACATTGGAATATATGTAGTACATTCATCTATATTGCCTTTAATATTGTATAAATAATAATTAAAATAGTTATTTTAAATATTATGTAATTATAGAATTTTGGAAATCTCTTCTTTCTTTTGCCACTTCGGGTAGAGAAAATAGTTGTTTTCAGACCACAGAAAATAATTATTTCGAGCGTGAAATTCTGAAATTTTTGAAAATATATTATTAAACTAACAAAAATATTTTCCTCTTTTTGTTTCAGATACGCAATCGTGTGGCTTTTAACAGTGGCAACGCTTCGATGTCAGGTAGATCAGGCTCAAAAATGACTAGCTAAAATTTTATTCTTTTATGAAGACTAAAGTTGAAGGTAAATTTTCAAGGCAACGAATCACGAGAACGGAGAGGCGGATGGAAACGCGGAAGACTCTGTGTTGGACGAGACAACCGAGGATTATTGGGCTGGAAGTGGATCTGGTCCTGAGGATGATGACTCGCTTCACAACGAAACCAGGGAAGCGTTAACGCATGAAGCCAGCGATCACGATGCTGTGAGTATCTTTACGAAGTCGAAGTTGATTTGACAAAGCGTCAGTTCCACGATGCATAGTCATGTAGCAAATTCTCCATCTTCATCGAATGATTTTCAGCTGAATTGCGCCGGCGAACTCCGTAGCATAATTTACCTGCATTTTTTAAGAGCATTGGTAGTTCTTGTATAAGAAAATTTAAGAATTTTTTTATTGAAGCAAAAAGAAATTCTTATACTTGATTTTTATATCATTGGTTTGCTAGGAAAGTCAATTTTGTGTACTTGCAAATTTTCATATATTTTAGAACGGCGATACCATGATCTTTATTTAAAGTTAAAGATTAATTGCGAAGGGAAGAAAATTGAAATATTCTCTGTTTTGATAATCTTCTGCTTTAAAGCGATCTACTAAAAAATTTAAATTTCCTATTTATATCATATTTTTAACAGTTCGATGATATATTTTCTGCAACGATTATTTGTACGCTAGGAAGAAAAATAAGTGATTGACGCGTGTTTGACTAGTACACTGAAGTTTGATCGCCCTAATCAAACGGTTTCATAGAAACGGCTCGTTATTTTCCATTTTGTCAAGTGATAAATCATTATTTTCTAAGAATCCACACATTGCAAACTTGGACAGTTTTTTCGAACGATAATCAACAACGTTTTTTTCCTGCTTGGAATATCCAGTGAGCCAAATACCTGTGCATCAACGAAACAAATCACAAAAGAAGAAACTATACAACGCACCGATCAACGTATTTTCTGTAATCTAGTACAACCACAAGAGGATTCTTCTGGTTAAAACCGGGAATTACGGATCACATGGAATTCGCAAGAAACATTAAATGATGGGATAATCAGGTTTGGTTGATGAACAGGTGTAGGTCAGGGACAATCTCCGAGATACGATAGGTACGTTCACCTAGCTCTCATCTGACCGATCATAGCTCGACTAATGACTTTCGTCGCCCTAACCACGCGACCGTTAATCATCGCATGAGCGCTCGTGTCATGATGAGACTCAAGAGACCATCGACAACAGCCCGCAGAAAGATCTTGTCTTAAAATACGCTATCCACGGATGTCACGTCGAGTTTACTATGACACGTAGTCGAGCCACAATGATATTTAACGAAGGAGACGACCGAAGATATCTTAAGAAGATAAAATATTAATAAAGATTTGATCTTAAATATCAAACATAAAAAATTATGTAGAAAATCATGACTATTAAAAAGATATTTGTAAGTCTTAAATTCTTACTTTTCTCATAAGGTAAGAAATCATCGTCTTTCAGGAGAAGCGTTCCAAGTACTCTTGTTATATCGAGCTTAGAATACGTAGATGATTTAGAATATATTTATATTATATTTAACGTAGCGAATTAATATATTTAACGATAAAGGCAATGGAAGATATTTCGAGAAGATAAAATCTTGAGAAACTTGCGATTTTAAGTAGACATCGAGCATAGGAAATAAGAAAATTACAGCTTTTAAAATGACATCTATGAGTCTTAGAACTTCATACTTTTCACAAGATATTCAGTTCCAGAAGAAATATTTCTAATATTCTCATCAGATCGAATTTATTATGATAGATATTTAGATAAATTTACTACGATAAAAGATTCAGAATTATATTTAACAACGAAGAGGATGGAAAATTTGTTGAGAAAATTTAATGAAGTTTTGATCCTTAGGCTGAGCTATATTTTAAGCATCAAGCACTGGCATTTCGAAGTCACAATTTTTCAAAGGGTATTTTGGTCTCAAAACTCTATTTCTTACAAGAACAAGAAATCATTCACGGTGAGAAGGCGCGCTGTAGATATTTCTAAAAGCCGAAAAGGAAGATCGAAACGATTCATTTCCGTGGAAACCGAGCATTTTAACCTAACCCTCTTACCAAACACGTTGGACGTTCTACCTCGCGAGCGTTTCTCAAAACGATAACTCTAAAGACGTTACGAAGTATCCTCCGGCCTGCCATAAAGCGAAGAGACAGAAGATACCACGAAGGAGCGATGCTGTTAACCGTTCTAGTAGCCCATAAACGCCGCTCAAGTTGCAGAAGAAGTTCCAGAAATGTCAGAAAAGTGGAATCCATGAAAAGCTATAATCTCCCAAGAAAGAGCACAAATAGAAGAACGAAGAGGAAAATGGCGAGAATACTGCGTGTAAGTTGCTCGCGCGGAGAGTCGATTCGGGTGGAGAACGCACGAACTGGAATCCGAGAAAGAATCTGAGCTCGTTGTTAGAGCTGGTAGCAGGCGAAAAAACGAGGCAAAAAGAGGCGAGAGATCGGCGAAGAAGAGCGTGTAACGACACGATTGTTTCTACTGGTACCGACATATGGAGGCTATTTGCAGTACTTTTTGCGTAGCCTGGCGTTTACCACCAACCACGTGCCACCTCCTACCTGATCCAGCTCACAGACAATACTAGTGATGAGATCTGAAACACTTTGAATCGCTTCGAATTTGTATTATAGTAAACATTTTCCAACCGCTTCAAACATGATCCGAAATTTAAAAGTCTTAAAAATCTTGATCGTTTTAGAAGACTTGAACATGTCGTAGGTTGAAAAGTCTCGAAAGTTGGATAGAGTTTGAAAGATTGACGAGTATACATGGAAGGAAGGGGAAGGCTGTTTTGAAACTCTCCTTCAATTATGGTTTCGATAATTGCAACAGATTCCAGAGGTCCCGTAAGACGACTTATTCAACAAGAATTATACTCTTTTTCGTTCACGTTACATGTTGCAATCTGCTCCTCTCCTTACTCTTCTTTCTTCCCTCTGGATTCTGCGTGCCGCGTTTGCAAGACGAAACAGTCTCGTAAAACCAAAGATCAGAAACGAAACTGATATTCAGTCACAAATAGACTTCGTTTCCACGATTCCTTATAATTATTCTTATAGTTATTCCTTATAATAATTCCTTAAAATAATCTCGAAGTATTTTTTGAGGATTGGTTTTTAATAATCGCTAGAATTATTTTTCAAGATTTTTCGCATTCATTTTAATATAGTTACATTATTCTACTCATGATATAACACTGAGATTTTTAAGTGAAAGGAAGAACAAGTACAATGCACTGCGTTTCATAACCATAAAACCACACAAAAACTTTTAATTTTTTTATATTACCGTAATATATATTATTATATATATATATATATTATTATATATATATATTATATATATGAGAACATATTTTATATATTAAACGATAAGGTGTTTAAAATCAAGAATGATTACATTCACTAAAGAGAAAGAACGATAGAAAGCTAATTGATATTTTTGTTCCATAACTATGACACTAAAATAGCAGAATATTTTATTATACGAAGATTAAACTAAGAACACAATAACATGAAATTGTAACAATAAGTTCCTAAAGTGGACTTTCATAATTGTTCAATTCTGTAGACTTACAGTTAGATTTTGTCATTTGTCATTTATATCTCTTATATCTCATACTTGTTGAAGAATTGAAAATTTAGAAATTTAGATTAATATAGAACGCAGCTATATATAAACTATATTATTTGGCTATTACGAAAGAAATTCACAATTTGAGAAATGTTGTATAACATTGGTTTAAGAACTTCGTTGCAAAGTGGCGAGTATTAACACCGTACTACGAGCTGCAATAACCATCTTCGACACAGACACGACTTTTCTCTCGAAACATTTATCGGCTAACTTTGGTGCACGCTCGTAGATCTATAAGACACGTGCATCAAGTGGTACAGAAAACAGGGAAGAGGAGAAGGAAGATTCCTGGAGATGGTGGAACGAATGGAAGCCACGGGTTACGCGACAAGCGAAACCAAGTATTATCCCGACGCGCGTGCATCGCAATCGTACAAGAACAAGAATCCGATGTTTCGAGGCGTTCACACAACACGTCAGAAACGAGCTTGCCAAGAGTTAGTCACGCGTCGATCGTACCGTTCTTTTCCTTCTCACCTCGTCGTTTTCCCTTTTCCTTTGTAATCACTCGTTTCCACGTGGGAATTTGTACCTGGATCAACGGTAAAAGAGGCATAAAATCTCTATTATGAATGGCGTGGGTCTATTTTGATGTTTGCTGTGCGATACCTATAGTGTGATTTGGTAATTCTGGTATTCCTGGTGTACGTATTTATTAATTTGTGAGTTTCGGTGATGACGTTAAGATATTTGAAATTGATTTTTGTCGACATACCGTGTTCGTCGTGTGAAAAAGTGTGTGTTTTTGTCATTAATAGATTATGGATATTTACGCAAATTCATATTTTTATCTTTATCATTATCTAAAAAAAAAGTAGAATCTTTAGAACTGTAGTATTTTACTTATATTATAAATATCTCTGTATATTATATATATTTTACATGTTTATGCACATTTAAATTCTTCATAAATGCATAAACATCCGCAATCTAGTTATTATTATTCAATATAAAGCACTCGAAGGATTAAAATAAAAATAAGGGTATTGTAGAAAGCACGAGTTCTGTAACTGGATTGTCTTTCAATTGGAAATTGATTTCGAATAGTTTAATTCAATATAGCTTTGTCAATCGAGTTAATTCTGTTCGTTTCGAACGAAGGTTGTGTACGTTGGAGAAGGAGCAGCGTATGTACCAATACCATCGCTAAAAGGAAGACCCTTGAGCCCGAATCTTCAAGCTCTTCAGACCCTTCAGGGTCTACAAGGAATAGCTGGAGGCGGAGGAACTGGAGTGGTTGGCGATGAGGACTGGAAAAGGCATCCGGAGACCTGGGATCGGGAACACAGAAGATACAGGCCTAATACTACTCGAGTTCAACGTAAGTGATTTTGAAATACTGTGAAACATTTTACCACCAGCTTAGTGCTCGTTCTCCACTCGTAAAAGGACGACATTTTTTGCATATCCAAACAAAAACTCTTAATTACGCTATTGCACGATTCTCTTTCGTTTAATTAAATCAAATATCTAAATCTTGAAACTAGAAATCTCCAATAAGAAAGCGAACGCTTTCACCCTCGGGGACCGTTACCACACGCAGATATCCGTTATTATTGCTACTTTTCCGAGTGGCGGTGGACGTAGCTAGGAAGCGTTTGATCGATCGATCCATCGGCGTCATCATTGGTGTACAGCTTCCTCAACGGTCCGGCATCGGCGACGCGATGCGATGGCGAACAGCTACCGTTAGAGTGGACGCAATTAAAACGGTGTCGGAAACTCGTACGGCACTCCCGACACCGACGGACTACTGCGTTCGACACGTCCACTCATCTCCTTTCTCTTCACTTCTCTCTCGATCGGTATTATCCGCGTCTCTATGGCTCTCTATAGCTCTCGAGTCTCCTTTCTCTATGAATTCCATTTATTTCGCTATAAACCGTTTGATACACGAAGTACAGTGTATAGGAGAAAGAGACACATTCTTATACAATATTTGGTTATTTGGAGCGTTTTTGAAATTTATCGCGCGTTGTATGATATTTGATGGGTTTGAAAAAGAGTCGTTTATCGTGAATTTCTGTCAAGTCTAGGACAAGTACCATTCCTTAAGATAGAAATCGTTAATCGATTAAACGATTAACGTGAAATTACTTCGATTAAGTACACAGTGTGCGACTAAAATATTACTTGAAGAAACGTCTTATATGCACCAAACTAATGAAAAAGAATCGCATCTTATCTGGCGGACGTGACCTATGGAAGTCCGTAATTCGCGAAATTACGGCTCGCGAGACGCTATCCTCCAATAAATTCGTCTCGAAGGCGTTGCTTGTCCAGTCTCCATTGTAATTTCCGAGATTTACGCTGTCAAGGTTCGAACGAAACACAACTCGTAATTGCTCGAAGGTTAAGGCTGCAGGGACCAAGGGTGGCTTAATCAAGAGGCAAATTGATACGAATCGTTAGAGAACGACATGACAGGTTCCCGAAATAGACGACTCGTCTTAGAGCATGCTTATCGATGATGAGCTGCGCACGTTCTCCAATGGAGACCGGCTTGGTCTCGATGAAGTCATAAAGGTTCTCTCTGCGGGAAACACGGCGGCCACCCGCGGTATCGTCGATTACGCGAAAGAAGGCCCATTAGCTTTAATGTATCCTCCTGTGCACGCTCGTTTCTACGACCTCGGGTCTCGATTTTGTCTTGTTTCTTCTGCTCTTCGTCGTCGTTGATGCAGCGTCTTTCACGTAAATGAACCATCGCGCCTCTTATTTTTGAAACTCGTGCTCTCGTCATTGTGCGCATGCAAACGATTTCTCTGTTGAAACTGAACGATTGCTCCTGTGGTTAAAAGCCACATAGTTAAAAGTTACTATGATTAGAAGTTGGATGATTAATAGATCGTTGAGAATGTTTGACTGTTCTTGAGAGCGAGATATTAGTGGAGTTGGATGAGGATTATTTATCATAAATTTCTGTCAAATATTAAAATACTTCGTTTACAATAAATACGTACAGTCCCTAGTTCGAACGAAAATGGGAACGAAAATGAGATTAATAAGTCAGGAAGATTTCAGTTTTCCAACAAGATTATTATGTAATAAAATATCCTTATACAATGACTTAATATAACTCTAAATCTAGATAAAATATACAATTATTCACATAGCATTGAGTCGTATCGTATCTCGCGCATAGATACAAAGAGGTTAACCAACGACGAAAGGAGTCACGGGCGAAATCGCGAGTGAAGAATGTTCGTCGTGACACCGAGATACTATACTTCTCCTGGCGTACTCGAGCGCGAGTATATCAGAGTTGCGTAACCGCTTCCATTGTTTGCTCTCGGACGTTTTGCCGGCCTCTGAACACAAAGCACTTTACTTATCCGCAATTCTAATAAGTGTGCATACCGGTCGAAAATGGTGTACGCGTGCTGCACTAGCACAGTCGCGCTAAAGAATAAAAGAAGAAAGAAAAGAAAGGAAGGAAGAGAGAAAAAGAAAACGGGCGGGAAACGTTCTCTCGACGAAACGTTGTATCATCGAGGAGTACCTCGAGTGTGACTATCTTCAGCCTCCATCTAACGCCGTTCATCTTCCACACTCCCGCTGGATTACGTCGTTTTACGATGGAAACGGCTCCTTACCACGAAGAGCACCTATAAAGGGGCTTCGCCGGTTTACTTTCACTCGTCATCGGCGGCCGGTTTTCCGCCGCTTTCCGCCCAGCGGATGGCCCCTGATTTTCCGACCGTTTCGACACGAAACACCAACGTTTCGGCATCGTGACTTCTCCTAGGTTCGTTGCCTCGTTGGAACCGTTTTATCGAAGCTTCCGATCATAAAGGCAGGCAGGCAGGTAGGTGTTGATGACTCGTTCGTCATCGTGGAAATTGACGCTCGTTTGGAAAGTTCGATACGTGGCTTTGAGAAAAAACGTGGGAGAATTTAAAGGGGATGTATGTGTATTATATATTCCGCTATTGATCCTTCGACAGTGTGATAAAACGAAGAATTCTGAGCGAACGATTTAAAAATTGCTTATCTCTTAATCTTCGGTATCTTCTGCATTTTGGGCAAACCGAATAACTCATACGTTAAGTATTTTATGTAAATTAAGGTTTTATATGAAAATTATTAATCATTATTGATCGGCATATGGGACATGCAAAAACTAAACTGACCACTCAATCCTGCCAATGTTAATCGTCTGATTTCTTTAGAATTAAACGCTGATCATGTTTTTTAAAGAAAGCAAAAGTAATTCGACCAGAAACGAACATAATTAACGAGATTGGCACGAACACGGTTAACGCAATAAATATCGTGCTTCGCATATAAAGATCAAAAGATTTATCATTTTATAATTTACTAAGAGAAATGTACAAACTATGCATAAACACAATTTAACTTCACACCAATCCAATCAGAATAGTGAAACAACTCGTGAAAGACCAGCTATTCAACCAAAAAACAAAAAATAAACTGTGAAAATATGTATTTTTTATTTAATAAAATAAAAATTTGTAGATATCGAGGCGGAGTGTCAGGACGACTACATGAAGATCCGGATCGGCTTCAACGGTTCCTTCACCGGGTTGCTCTACTCAGCAGGTAAGTAGCCCTTTGGAAATTAACATCGCGACATGACTCGTGGACGTGGCTGCGAGGATCCGCATCAAAAGACGTACTATCACGTCCGCGTTGTACGACCTCACGACTTTGCCACTCGCAATCATCATCTTTCCGGACACAACGCTCGAACTGTTACGATGCTGACGAGCTAATGGCAGAACATTATCGTGAAACGATCTCGCTGAAGTTCGCCACTAGCAAACAGAGATAGAGAAAGGAAGATGGAAAGAGAGAAAATTTTCCTTTTTTCCAAGGCGAGTCCATCCAGACCGGCATAGTCGAACCGTGCATTTCCGTTATTTTGAAAGAAGCATAACGCGTTGCCTGCTCTTTGCACGATGCACGCGATGCACCTGCAAATAGCTCGTCCTTGTTGATCACCGTTCTCCTTCTAGACTATTCAGCTCTCTTCGAGCGTTCCTCTCGATTCGAAGAGGGCACAGATGATTATCGTTCCAGTTTTGCTCGATCGTTTTTTGATATTCGCGATTTTAAGCTACGGGAAAACTTCTCTTACAGGATGCGTGTTTAATTATTTAGAAATTCAACGATTAATTCCGACTTCAGTCTAGTTTCTGTATAGCAACATATAAAAGGAATAAAAATAAGAAAATATAGATGAAATTCTTCGAGTCTACAATCCTATCTCATGTACGTTGCTTATGTAGGTTACTGTAGCACATGTAATTTTCACAATTTTATTTGTTTTTCTACCAAAACGTGTTATATACTGTTATAGAAGAGAATGCATTGACTTGACTATTTCTTAGAGCTTCCAATTTATTAAGGAACTTCCTTGTTGTATTTTTATTTACTGTATTCGTCGTAAATGGTATCAGAAACTTTTAAATCGTTTATTTGCTAATCTGGATTCGTTATTGCGTTTTACACGAACCCAGTAGGTGTGTTAATAAATATGTACTTGTAAACGTGGGTGTGCGTACGAGAATCGCTGACAGTGAACGATCAATTTCAATTAAAGGCTACTCCTATGACCCGGACTGCATGTACGTGAACGGAACTGGCCGCGACTACTACGAGTTCTATATTCAGTTGAATCGTTGCGGCACCCTCGGCGAGAACACTCATCATCAGGACAGCCGAAAAAATCCTACGGTACGTAAAGAGAGCATGCGTGTATACTGTACCGTGCAAAAGTCCTAGTCCATGTATCAAATAAGAATGTTTCGCTTCTAGTAACGAATAAATAGACGACGCTGCTTGTTAGGAGGACCTGTTGTACGATAAATGACTTCATTAGAATGAAACCAGGGCTCCGTGTATTATAACTTAAAAAGAAATTTCGGAATCGGAAGAAACGACAAGTAGCCAGAATAATAAAAAAAGTACCCATACCGATGAATAAAATATCTTAATATTGTTATTCGACATCTACATATCAAATGTTACAGTTTTATTAAAAACGTATCCTAAGAGTTTTGAGCGGGACTATATATTTAATTGCCGCTGTAAAACGAGTAACACAGACGATTTAAGACTTTTGCACAGTACTGTATAATAGCGCAGCGAAAGATAGATGGTGTGGTTCGTTACGATCACAGCGTGACCACTTGCCCCTTTTGACAAGGAATAATAATGATTAACGCTGACGAAAAAATAAAAGAATCGACTTGGCCCGTTTTATCTTTTATCTCGCGATCATCCACCGTCGTCTGAATGTTTAACGTCCCACGAGACTCGACATGTGTATTAATATACGCACCATCCGTGCCGTTAGAGAACTTTAGCGGGCGCGAATCGTAAATGCCGATGCTAATAATTCTGTTACGTTCTGCTGTAATTTATTAAACGCGCGCGCGAACGCGACACGGTTTATGCAGGATGCGCTTAAACCGTGTCCGTTCCTACTGAGTTGCGATCAGAAAGAGATCAAACGAAATGGAGAAAAAGAATTTGGATGAGGACGATATTGTGTCGATTCTTCAGTAGATTATAGATTAGAGAACTAAACTTACAGAATCGTTGAAAAGATATGAAATGAACGTTAAAGTAAATAATTAAATACAAATCAAAAATTTCCCTTTTACTTTTCTCTTCCTTTTCAATCTGGCCTTCAGTTCCTTACCCTTTCTACTGTTGCTTCCTTACTTCCCCCTCCCTGTGTCCATTCCATTCTCACTGTTTCCTTCATTCCCATCCGATATCTTTCCTCGCTTGCTTCTTTCCTCTTCTTTTTTTTTTTTGTCATTCTTCATTCTTTTTTTCTATATTTCTTCTTTCCCTGTTGCTACCATTTATCTGCACTATTCTTTTCATTTCTATTTCCGCCTTATTTGTTTTGCATCAGAAATTTCAACAAGATTTCAACGTCGATGAATTTCAAAGAATCTTCCTTCGTTCTTTACACTCAGTTAACTCCATTAATACATAGTATCCAGCGCTTGCATTTTTTTTCTAAACCGCTTTAACCAATTGATCGATGATCGATATTTCGTCTAAATGGCCCACTCACTGTGATTTTCTCCCCGCGATTTACAACGCTCGATTTCTTTCCGTTGCAGAAAAACTTGATGTGGAACACGGTCACAGTGCAGTACAACCCGCTGATCGAAGAGGAGTTCGACGAACACTTCAAAGTGACTTGCGAATACGGTTATGACTTCTGGAAAACCGTCACCTTTCCATTCCTCGACGTCGAGTGAGTGTCTTATTAAATACCTTAATTTTTAATACCAATTAGTCATCCTTAATTAAGCTCTTTAGAGTGACTTGCGAATGCGATTGCGACGTTTGGGTAAAAAGCGTCGCCTTTCAATTCCTCCGTGTCGAGCATCTTATTAAATATCTCTCAACTTGCAACGCCAATCAGTCATCCATAATACCAGTAAAAAATTCAAAATTATTGTATATATATATATAAATTGTAATTATTGTAACTATTGTTAATATTGTAAATATTGTAATTATTGTATATATATATTATATATATAATTATTGTATATATTATATATATAATATATATATACAATATATCACATTACAATATAACAAAAATATATACAGTATATATAATATATATGTACAATATATCACATTACAATATAACAAAAATATATACAGTATATATAATATATATGTACAATATATCACATTACAATATAACAAAAATATATACAGTATATATAATATATATATACAATATATCACATTACAATATAACAAAAATATATACGTATATATAATATATATATATACAATAATTTTTAATTTATATATATATTATATTTGTACTACCGAGTATTTTTTAACGTGTACTGTATGTTGTCCCACTGGTGGATAACGGGAAGTTGGTCCCAGCAGAAGGCTCTAACGCGGATATCTTCTTTCAGAGTGGCGACGGGGAATCCTGTTGTGTTCACCCTGCAGCCACCAGAGTGCTACATGGAAATCAGATACGGTTACGGGACCACTGGAACTAGAGTGGCTGGACCAGTCCGCGTCGGCGATCCTCTGACTCTCATTATCTATATGCGCAGCAAATACGGTACGCCGATCTTACATCGATTCCACACGGCCGACGGCCTAATCACGTGGCGCTACATAACATCTGCCTGGTGTTATTCCACGGGTTAACGGGATCTCCAGGACCTCTGTTATGTGCACAGTTTCCCTTCGAGAATCTAAAATTAGAGTAGGGTTTCCTCGTTCGAGAAATCGGTAACGAGTCGCGAGTAAACGATGTCCAAGGAAGTCAGTCCAAGGAGATCTCCATATTCTGGAAACGAATAATTGACAACGATAAGTCGGTGGTTCAAATATACCAAGATACTAGTATTCTAAGTAGAATCGATATACGAAGGTTATTTAAGTTCATTAGGCTGGTTCAAAATGTTGATATAAAATTTCAGGATCACGTAATAGTTATTAAAACAAGCAAAAACGTCTGGATAAACGAAGGTCTAAAAATATCACATATTTTCGTCAAAAAAGCCTTTCTTGTTTTATCAACAGCATAGATGTGGTTGATACCATTGTTCGTTTTGTTTTACATGTTTATTTTATCGACTTTAATTTTTTGGAACATCGTGTGCGATAGGAATTTTCTAATGTCTCGTTCAAGTACTAGTTTCAAATAGATTGTACAGGTGTTTGATGGACTTAGTTAAAATGTAATTCTAATAACTAGAGACTGAACTCTACTGTAGGATTTAATAAAAGAGATTTAAATCTATATTACATTGAACATGTAAAATGAATATTTTTATATTTACAGATGGTTTCGACATAGTCGTGAACGACTGTTACGCTCACAACGGTGGAAACAAGAGAATTCAGCTGATTGATCAATACGGATGTCCAGTGGATGATAAATTGATCAGTAGATTTCGTGGATCCTGGTCAGAGAGTGGTCTCTTCGAGACTCAAGTTTTCGCCTACATGAAGACGTTCAGGTTCACTGGCTCGCCTGCTCTATACATCGAGTGTGATGTCAGAATGTGTCACGGAAGATGTCCAGTATGTAGGAAACGAATAAAAATAATTTCTTAGTCAATTGTCATACAATAGATCGTTTTGTTAAAAGCCTTGACATGAATTTATATACCTGTTAATATATGAATTATTTGTGATTGTACAGAGTCAACCGTGTCATTGGAGAAACGCCAAGAATGTGGCTAAACGTTCTTTGCCAGAAATTGGTGGGCCTTCGACGCCAGCCACGAGTTTGTCAGAGAACGTCAATCTTTTCCAATCGTTACGTGTTCTACAGGAAGGCGAGGCAGATACGGAATTCTTCCAAAATTCCACTACAGCTTTCCGAAGTGGTAATTTCAGTAAATGATTCGATTTTAGAATATTTAATCCGTTATCCGAGGCATCGTTTAAACAGAACTTCTACGATTATGATTATCAATATTTAATTTTTATTCGTTTACATATATTTATTATTGATGTTTTTTTTTGCAGGACCTAGTGAATCTACGAACGACAGAGTGTGCCTTAGATCAACTGTTCTTAGCACGATCATAGGAATCGGTTGTGGCTTCCTTTGTCTAATGGCAGGGACGATATTAGCAATGTGTTCGAGAATTCGAAGACAAGCTAGGGAAAAACTCTTATCCGATAGCATAAGTTACATGACCCACAAGGGTAGGATCAACTAGACGCGGCCTCCATGGATGTACAAGCGAGTTTCTTCTCTTTTTCTTCTTCTTCGTGGCAACTCTATCGGTACAAGTGTATCGAGGGAATCACCGGGGGAACATTCTCTGTCGGTAATAAGGCGAGGACGATCATCGCGTTTGTACGAAGCGACGCGATCGGTAATAAAGCTAAATACAGGCTCGATCGATAAAAAAGATACTTTCAATCGACGGTCGAGAAACTAAGAAAAAACAAGAAAACAAGAGACCAAGCTCACGAGCGATACAAGTGTAGCTAAAAATTGTGCATTTCGGTAAAGCGTGAGATACTTAGACGAGTAGCTAGAAAATGAAATTAGAAAAGTCAAAGAATACATATTGTGATAAATACGATTAGGCGTAGATTTCTATTTCCTTTTTTTTTTTCTTGTTTAATAGCTAATTAACCGTCGATAACAAGCGAAACGTAGTCCGGTAGATCGTGAACGATTGAACTCGCGCTTCCTCTTTACCTGAACGCTGTTTCCTTTTATCTCTTTTCAATTTCTTCGTTTATCGTGCGTACAAGTGAGTTGCCGTCCGCAGATAACAACGATCAAATGCGAGTTTAGAAGTCGAGGATTTTGCCACGTTCTCCGTATCGAACGCGCGATTGAGAAAAATATTTGATTACAATCTTTCTCGCCCGCGCGAACGTTACTACACGAGATCAAAACGAATGACTTGATATACAGTCGTTTAATACCGTTTAATGAGATTCAGTACTTTAAGTATGCCTAATAGCATTACTCGCCATATTCAGGAACATAAAGATCATCGAGGTCTCGAGCTACAGCTGAACAAATAACTGATCATACTTTATATGCAAGTTGCCGTGACTTATAAAAAAATTTAGAAAAACAATTTGAAATCATCCTTTCATAGATAACATTATAGTAGTGCTCTCTTATATTCTAGATTGTTGGAAGAATTGTTTCGCTTACGTTCCAGCGGTTAAGCTTCACCATTTTACCATTGACGTATTAACAAAGACAGTGAATAGATATAGCAGGGATAAACCATAAATGTTATGTCTTTTTCGCTCGTTCTCGTTAGATGTAATTCTTTTTCAAGCGTGTACGAATGCGTCTTTGGATTGACCCTGCTACGTTCTTTCGATTATCTCCGATCTAATTGCACCGCATTAAGATTGAATAAAATACAAACAAAATTTTAATGACAGAAACAATTTCTCATTTCAGTTTCATATTGGACACCTTAAAAACATTATAAATCCTTCTTGCTTGTTAAAGCAAGAAACAGATTGTAATCTAAAAATTCGAAGATCGTAGCAGGGTTAAGATCACTACCTCCTTCGTGAAAATTTTTTATTAGAGAACACAACGAGACCTCCGATGTATCGGAATTTAAGCGAATACTACTATATCTATCATATATCAGATCTGGATGTATCTCAGATATATAACAACACGTTTTACAGTCGAAGTTTCTGAATGTTTGCGAACGATGCGTTTTCGTATGATATCAACATCGCTATGCAATAAACATTTACAATATTTAGGTTTATACTTTATACGCATAATGATATATACGCAGTGTCCAAGTGTGCCTGGACTTCCTTATTTTTTTTTTTTTTTTTTCATGCTATTCTTCGTATTTTCTTGTTTTGTATTTTTCTCTTAATTTTTTCAATTCTCGAGAGGCAGGAGCATTAAAGAATTGCCACAAGTCAGGCAACAGCCAGCGAGGATTAAATAATATTTTGCATCATATGAGATATCCCCGCGCGTGTATCGGGGGAGCCAAAGAAACGTAGCTCAACTCTCGTCTTGATTATTTATTCCGGCACTACGCCGAAGCATCCGTAGCGCGAAAATTGAATTCGTCAACCTGTGAAATATTAATTTCCCCTCCTGGTCGTTCCGGAAACATCTTTTTGTACACGTTCTTCAAACATACTCCCCCCTCCCATTTACAATCGACAGCAAACAGAGTCCACCTTCTCGATCGAATTACTTGTAAATATAGCAGTGTACGATCCATAATATTTATAATTAAGCTCGAGTGTATCAAGGTTTCCAATAAACTGTAGCAGGAGTATTTATTGTCCTTTCCAATAAACTTGATCGACTCGTGGAACTTTTTATTCGCGAATAACGAATCGTTACGAAAGTATTATTATTTTTTAATTTATTAAATTTTCTATTTGTACTATTACTATGACGGTACTATCTATATCACGAGCGATATTATTACGAAAATGTTCGGTAGATATTATCACAAGTATACCTATAATTATGAGCTTTTCCATTCACAAAATTTTCCACTTACATTATTCTTTATAGTATTACCAATGAAATTTTGACACGAAGGAATCGACGATACTTTCTATCAACGTTAAATCGAACAACTCACGCGTCGCAAAGGATCGACCGAAGAGAATGAATTTCGACGATTTTATACAAACACCGCGTTTCCAGGAACTATTCCACTGCCGATGGAGCGAAAAACCAGCGTGACGAAAAGAGGACTTTTCTACCTGGTCGATTTTGAAAAATTCAACGTGTCCCAGAATTACAATGGTCACGGCACGGAACGAATCGTATTTTCCAAACAGCATATCCTTCATCGAGATGCACCGGATGCTTTCGTTTCTTCGAGCACGTTCAAAGATCGCCGCAAATGGCCGGTTCACGGTGAAAAGTGAAAATCTACGCAATATCTCATCCGCAAAATGGACTGGGACCACCATTTATCGCTCGATCCTGCCCCGATAACGGAAGAAATATACGATAGTTCGTTCGTCTCGTCGAGGGTCGCGCATTATCGATGACTGCATTTCTGTTCGACAGAAGGAAACGTTTCGGGATAGCTGTGCGACAGAGGCAATTAATAAAATCCTTCTTCCATTGAGGATTTTTATGATCGTCCTACTGATTTTTCTTTATAGGAAATTTTACTTTATTTTACTTTATAGGGAAACGTATCTTCGCATATGAGATGATCATTACGGGATACGTGTACACATGGACGACATAAAACTGAAAGATACGAAGCAAAGAAACGTAAGTGCGTTGGACATTCCAAATGTAAATCATACCCTGTTAGAGAAGATATTCCGATGTTTCGTCAGTAGTGAAATCTAACATCGAAGAATTCCAACATCGATAACATTGAAAATTAAGGATACGTTACTGCCAGAAATTTTACTTCAATTCCGGAACAGCAAACATTCCAAACATTCTGCAATATCGAGTTTTTAGCTTCAAGTTTCCCATCAAATTAAGAAGACATTCGGTACAAACAAAATTTTCGTTGATGATTTTACGCGATCAATACGATTCAGAGTTCCTGGAATATCAACTTTTTATTTGGAACGTTAACCTCGTCTCGATTTCGTCATCGAGAAGCGGCGACAAAGGGAAGCGATGCACGATCCGCGTGTCTCGAGGAATTCTTCTTAGGAAAGGGTGGCAGTGGCGGTCGATTTCGCAGCGGAGCCAAAAGGGCGATCCAGCAACGCAGTAACGAACTGTCTCTCGGCGGCGAGCATGCGGCAATTAATCAAGCCGCAATAAATTAATTGCCGCTCAGGCAGGAATTAATTACCACCCCGGCAATAATTATGGCTAACGCAGAAATAATTATCGTGCGCCACGGCAACGCGTTGATCCCTCTGCACGACGATAATCCGCTGGTAATTCGATACGTACGTATATCTCGATCGATCCCCTGTCTGTCGCTACTCTTCTCTTTTAAATCGCTTTTAATTTCAATAAAAGCCTGCCCGTGATAAATAAATTGCTGGCGAAACAATTTCCATGTTGCAGCGGATTAATGCATCTCGAAGAAGGATCGCGTTTTATCATCCTACCGACGCAAGTGTCGTTTATTAATTGGAGCACCGATTACGTCAAAGGGCTCGTGTATAAAAGACGCTCGAGAACGTTGTTCGAAAGCGATTCTCAATGCGATTCGTTTTACGGACTGCGGTGTTTCGTTACGAAATGAAGTTTCCTTGCACGAAGATTGCGATGCTGGAGGAATTTTTGTTCGGTGCGTTCCGCGCCGCGTTAGAAAATATATGCGATGGAATTTAAAGTGAAACTGGTTCTCTAACGAAACAAAGTGGTAGTTTAGTCCGCGGAATGGAAGAAATAATCTTTTTTTTTTTTTAAGTAACGTTTAAGTATACATCTTGCGATTTGGAGGACACAACGTAAGAAGTAGAAGAAATTGTAAAAATTTTGTCAGAAATACAAAAAATATAATTCTTAATTCCCACGAAAATATCAAAAAGGTAGATGTATAAAAATGTGATACGAAACACATACAACACGTCGCTTATGATTTTCGTAATAATATCTTCCATCTTCGCATCTACAGAGGCCAACGGTCTACCAATCTCGAATATACATATATATACATATATGTATATATATACATATATATATACATATATATAATATATATACATACGTGTAACGAAGGGTATAGAATATTTTGAGCATTAAAAAGCTTACGAGGCTGTGGAGTGAAACGTAGCCGAGACAATTTTTATCAACAACGTGCACATTATAAATTTTCAAGTTACGTTAAAAACTTTTTTTACGGGCGACGAGTGTGTGTGTGTGTGTGTGTGTGTGTGTGAGAGAGAGAGAGAGAGAGGAATTTCATGAAAATGCATTCCTAGGAATGGTTCAGTATTTCAATCCAGTGCGGTATCTCGCCGCAAATTCAAGCCTGTACTCCTGGACGTGCAACTTCCGGTCGGAGAAACGCATCGTTGCACGAGGGCGCAGCAGCGGCGAGAGAGGGTGCCAGCGGATTTTATCAAATTGAAATCTCCGAGGATAATAAATACCCGGTTATCGGGTTTAATCGAGTTATCATGCGATATGGAAACGACGAGGTAGCTTCGTTGGCTAGGATCCATGAAAATAGGGTGTCTTTGATAAAACCGGAAGAATATCTATCGTTCGTGTATCAAATTATACTTACAACATTCGGAGAAGATTTGGCTGAAAACCTAATTTGAATTTGATTCTTATATTAATCTACACTCTTTGAGTGAAAGATTTTTGGTAGCCGAAACTATTCTGCAGTTTCCTAACAATGTACATACCATATTCACAGGCTGAACACTGTTCTGGAAATAATTTCTAGAATCTAAAATCTAGATACCTACTTATAGCATATACTTTGTTCATTGAAAAGGCGAAGCTGCAAAAGTTTGGAAACCGCAACTGCGTTCAAACATAAAGTATTCGTACTAACGTTATCATTATGTTTTTATACGTTTCTCCAACTCTGTTAATCTGTCCAACTATTCGAGTATCATATATCCTCATTTCATATCACTTTAGGGATTTTGAAAAAAGAAACATCATACCCGAGACAGATAGACTTTCCAATTTATTTGATTCGTGTTTGAATACATTTGAATGAAATTAATACTACGGACAAAATAGTACATCAAAGATATATCCAAATTCCACACAACGCAGAGTGAATCTAACCTAAAAATAGTAAGCTAAATAATTATATCGAAACTTTACTGCATTCAATCGTCTATAATTATAGTTCAAATGTATTTAAAAGCTTGAAACTTGTTCGATTCGGTAGGAATCGAAAATAATCGCGGTGGCAATCGCAGGTAGTTGGAGAATCGGGAAACAGAGTGCGCTGCGGTGTTATATGCAGCCTTCGGTCGGCGATAATTCAGCAAACGTTGCCACAGAGAGACCTAACAGCGATTCCGGTCGGACATAACTTCCGCGAGCCGCTATCGCGGAACTCCACACCTCTACTTTATTAAGTGTACACACACAACGTGGTTCAGCGGCCCAAGAGATACTCGATACGCAATGATACCGAGTGCCGGTAGGTAAAGAAACGTTCGTAAAATAACGCGTCGCAATCCATCCGGCTTGCAACAAGTTCAAGAGCAAATCGGCATGAAAGAACGAGTAATCGTAGAAGCTCGATTACTTCCCTGGATAATTGTGAAATTATTGAACACTTTCGAGATTTATGGAACAATAGATAACTCGGACCAAACTAAAACCAAGATAACTTGCACGAAACTACTACCTATTATAATTTTTCTGACATTTGCATACATTCCATTTGAAACATTTTACTTGTCATATCTCTTTCAATTTCATTCTTTATACTATCTTTATTTTCTATGAATAAAGTTACTTTAATTTCAGCCATCTTATAATCTGTCTTTCAGTTTAACATTAAGGATTATGTACTTTTGTCTCTACTCGTGTTGTAAAACACAATTGTTTGTTATCAGATAATAAAATCTTACAAACGCTTTGATACAGTAATTACAAGATTTTTAATTATACAACAACGTCCAATTTGCTTTGATATTGTCTCTGTTTAATTCTTTCGTCACATTCGTAAAAATATGAGGTTTCATAAACATTTACAGCGTAAAAACAATTATCGGCGTTTAAAACAAGTACCGCTGCATACGAATAAATTCAACTTGAAAGCTTCCCAACGACCCAAACTTTCCTCTGTTCCAAAACGACGAGACATCGTTCAGGAACGATTGTGATTACCGAACAACACATTTACACGTTATTTTACCCGATGCTCAATAGATAAAACGCGCCTCGCGCGCGCATGATATACATTTACCTGTGCAAATACTCGACAACCGTAGATAACGAGCGAAATATGGCATAGCTGATTTTCGACAATCCTCGGCAACGGAGTTTTTCCGTGCTCGCGTTTACCTTTGATTAAATCATTTCATCAAACATGTTCGACTGGTTCCCGCTATGATCTATGTATAAGCGAGATTACCGGTTCGAGAGAGAGAGTATTCGAGGCTGGTCGGCAGATAAAATCTGATGGATGCTCTTGGCCGATTCTCTCCGTGACGTATCTGCGGATATAACTCAAGGACTCTCGCGTGATTTCGCATGATTACCAGGAGCAGGATAATCAAAAAGTCCTGGCAGAAAAATACGATCAAAACATTCGTGATTGAATAAAAATGTTTCGATTGAGAAACCGTAACGAAATTTCAGAAATTTACGAGTTAAAATAATAAACGATATAGAGACGTAGGAATTAATATTATTGATATAATTTGACTTGTCACAAATTACACTTATTATCATATACTATATATTAGTAGATACTGGCAGATTGTGTTGGAAAATCGAAGCACTGTCCGAACGAAACAAACGGAAATTTGCAAGCAAATTTTGCAAATTATTCGATTATCTTATCTGACGTAGAATTGTAAAATTAGAAAAAAAAGATGTCACGTCAATGTTATTATATGCATAGGTAGGTATAATGCGAGATCGCTAAAAAAGTTAGATGTATAAAATAAATTATTCTAGTTTGTCCTCGATTATTTATAAAATACATCAAAATACTTTCATTAGCCATTTCGTGATACTTTATTTTCTAAGACACTTACCAGAGACTTTGCGTACCTTTTGCATAATTATTCATCACATTCTACCTTCCCATTTCTGAACCAGGCAATTGAGGATAACGAGTGGCGACGAAGATCGGGACGAAAAACAGGGCGAACAAAAGACAAGAGAAACTTCAGGCACCGCTAGAAAAATGGAGAAGAACCAATAGAGCGGCGTTTCTCGTCGTTAGATCGACGAGAGGCCGCTTATCAGACGCAAATTGGCACCTTCTTTTCCATGCTAATGCGCCATGGCTTGCTCGATATACTCAAGGAATCGATACTCGAGTGAACGAGAAACGGTGGGCCGGTCTTACCGCTGTCGCCTTGGCCAATTATTCTTAAAAACGATAGCATCTTAATGAGGAAAAAATCAACCGCGTAATCGCGAAAATGATAGCGCCGTGTGGACGTTGAAGGCGCAACATGTGTCGATAATGTCTAGTTTCGTGGAAAATCGTGGTTTGCGACGTATCTATTGGAAATGTTAATTTCGTCTTTGACAAAAGGGACATTTTCTTCGTTGACGAAATTGGCCATCCGTGTCGATGACTGAAACGGGAGTGGCCGTTGTATGAAAATTGCAACCTATAACAAATTCGTGGTCGACTGGTTTCTCGGTGTAATTACGTGTTACCGGGTCGATATTACAGTTTGATACGGATTCCGACGATAATAAGTTGCTATAGAAACATGGACGGTGAAAAATGTGTCTCGGTGGATTAGGTATCTACTCTATCAACGATATTAGTATTCACTGTTTCGTGGTTTGCTTTGCAAGTTGCCGACAGGTTCCATTAATCGATGATCTGCTACTGATATCGGTTGGAGTTTTGAATTACGCTGAAATATTGGTACGTGTCATAGTGTCGTTAAAAGTGTATGTTTTTGCTCGAATTGCTCGATTGAAATGCAATTAAACGAGTGGAACATGTAAATAGATCGTTAGAATGTAGATAAATGAATGTAGAATGCAAGCTAAGCATTTAGGCATTTTAATTAAGTAAACTGGAAATGTCAAGAAGGAAATTAGAGATGTAAACGAATAAATTGGGGTTAGGTTGGGGTTAGGTTATAAGTATTAATAAAGTTTTAACAAAGTAGTAACAAAGGTTAATATAAATAAAAACCGCGAATGTAAGTGAACGAATCTGACGAAGGGATATAATCGAATAATCAAATATAAAGAGCAGAAACGTGAAAGTACTTAATAAGTAATCCAAACTATGAACTAAATGAATTGGGAACATATAGTAGAATATATGGAATATTCTACTTCGATATACATATGAAGCGACTTTCTTACAATTTTTCAAACCTATCAGAACTAACCTTATGTGCCTTGATTTATTTTATTAACTATCGTATTCACAATCGATCCTTAGAAAATCAATTTTCGAATCCAAATTATTTATCGTCGATAATAACGTATAATACGTATCGAATGCGGCATCTCATTACATCACGAACTAATCCACTCGCTGCCTTCAAATACCATTACCGCAAATTAGCCGGGAAAATAAACATTTAATCCTCTAAACGAACAAATATCCATACTCCCTGCCGTCTAGTTGTCTGGCATTCATCCGGATGCGGCGTGCAATTAAAATCCACGGGTCAGCTGTCTGGCCGACTGCGTCGACTCGGTAAATGAGAGAAGCTGCTTACGAATCGGAACTCGTCTTTGACTCATCTACCGCGCCTAATAATAAGTAGACTCTTTGGCAATACTAACAAACACGTGGGCGCTCGTTAACACGCTAAAATGTGAAATAACGCGTGTTAACAAAATTTATGAAGGGAATCGTTGTTAACGAATTTGGATACACTTGGTCAACGAGTTTTTTAACCGGTCGAAGAACTTTCATTCTTTGATCTTCGACCAATGGACATTGTTACTTTCAATTTTTCATTTCTTTTTTTTTTTTTTGAAGCATTGGAGGCATGCTTTTGCACATTTTTTGCACGTAATCTTTTGTTACAACGTGATTTTAAGATGTAACAGTGTCTCGTGATATAAAAGTTTGATTATTCAAGTACAAAGTTAAGTACAAAGAATTTTAAGATTTTGAAGATTACTCATCTCGGAAAACTCGGTTTCGATATCAGAATATTTCAACAGCAGATAGAGTTCTTTCGATCGGCTAAGCTTCAATATAAATCAATATATTTTCCGAAAATATAGTAGATTCATTTTTTAATCGACCGCCATTAATTCGATTTATTCAGCACGCAGAATATTTCTATCGCTACCAGCCAAGTCGTTGGTCGCGCATAGAATATCGCGCATAGATTTTCTCAGCGTTCCGATCGAAGTCACTCCCACTCTTTAATTTCCATAAATGACAATTTCCACCTGAGGAAGCCGTAAAAGGTTTTGCACGCACCTTCACGAACACGTCGGACAGATACTATCCCGCTTGGATTCGATCGGATTAGCATAGGTTTCCGCGTTCTCTCGTGGAAAAGGCGCGTCATGAATCCGGAATTACTCGGTAATAAATTTTACTTTTCCGAAAGTAGGCAGAAGGAAAAGAAAGGCGCGTGCGAGAAAACCGATATTGCAACAAGAGATAGATAATCTTAATAAGCGATTTCTTAAACAATCGAATAGGATCGCGATCTCCATCACGATGAGTTTATAAATTCGTTAAACATTAAGAAGAAATGAGCCACTTGCATACAGCCACCCATAAAAGTTTTCGCATATAAACATATAAACAAAACGATGTTTATCAAACGACACATTTATTTATTGACATAGAAAAAAATAATCATCCTAATCGTTAAAATAGGAAACGGTAGTCATTTTAATTTTAATAAAGTTCCCTTTTCTATAGACTGTACGAAAACTTTCGTGGGTAATTATTATATTCTAGATTCACGACGATCATCTACTTGTACTCGTTATAACGAGATTTTAAAATCCTCGTTCATCCCTTGTATTAATTCATAAATGCATTTGTAGGTTATGTTCACCGGTCTATTTTTCGTAAGGAGATTCCATAAATAATATTTAAATTTTAAGATAAATTGAAGGAAACGATGTTTATGACATTTTCCTTTACTTGTCAATTTATAGAGTTGATCAATTTTATTATAATTAATTGAATCCCTATCAATTGGAAAAAGCATCGATGTGTATCAAGAACGCTTGCATATAAATATTTAATGATCTTCAAATCCGCCATTTTAAAAATTTCGATGCTTCTGCTATATTGTTATAATATATATACTCTACTACAATGTTATAAACATTATCTCTATCGGTATTATTGGATCTTCGTTGATTACCACCGCTACCGTTTCTCTCAGATAATCTCCTCGCACAACCCGTACTTTCTCTAATCTTCTCAAGAAGCAATCAGTCGATCACGAAACAGGTACAAAGGGTACGGCTTGTGGAAATCGCTGTTAAAACTCACGAAGGAAGTTACGTGTCACGGATCGATGTTGACGCACTTAAACTTCACCTAACCGACGATTTACGAGCTGACATTTTTCCTTTTTTTTTCTTTTTCTTTCGCTGCCTCCTATCCGCTGAAAGATCGGCCCATAATGAGGCTTAACGATCGCCCCGAGAGCACGTTGACGCGCACCCAAGCTCCTCACGAACCCGACGAAAAATGAATACGTGATTCACGGCGCGCATGCACGCCACCGTTCTCCATCGCGGAGGAAAAACCGGCGCGGGGTGAATCGATATTCGCGGAGCTAACGTCCGTTTCTCTGCAAAGGCGGACGCGTCTGCATCTCTAGCTCTTTTTCCTCTCCGCTTTCCGTGTTTTCACTCACCACCATTTGCATTCTATTTCGATTTTTGTCTCGTTAACTCGCCGTAAGTATTTCTACTTTATTATATTAATTTCGGCGGATTACATCTGCTTATATAAACTTGTACGAGATATAAATTTCGCCCGAGATATTATGAAAAAATATGGAAATCGTCCAAGATTTTATAAGCACGGAGAAACATGAAAATCGGCTGCGTCTGAAGGCTTAACTCTTCTGTTCTCCTCACTTTTTCACTGCCGTATCTCTTCGAATATCTTATTCTTTTTGGAATACTTTATTCATAAAAAGCGTGAAATACGCAAAGATAGCGATACGATTACTTGAAACAACTCTGTGACATAATGTAGGTATTTCCGGTTTCTTTGAATAATTACAATGAAAATGAAAAGGAAATCCTTTGCACGCAGCACCCCTAATAGAACCTTTCATTTTCTACGATATAAGTGCAATGTCCTCAAAGCGATCGTTAAATATTAATAATCGTGTCGTGTATCATTTAATAATTAGTACACGAGTTTCGATGATTCTACGCAGACTGATAAGATAACACGTTTCTTCACATACCTAAGTGTATCAAGAGACGCGTTAGACTACTTGAAATATCCTAAAATAAGAAACAAAAAAAAATCGAAAGATACGTTTCCCGTAATTCCAATTTAGTCCGAATCACACAACAGCCGACTAGTTTGTTACTCAAACGGGTTCAACCGTGGAATTTACTTACATCGTTTCTCGATTCCGTTTCATTGAATATGTATGAGAGTGATGAGGGATTGCTCGAAAATAAAGAGAAAAAAAAGCAGAAAAATGTCGCGCCGATCCAGAGTCGCTTAATAATGCACGCGAGACCCGTTCGAGACATTAGGCTCGTTTCCCTCTAACTGGCCGCTAAAGATGAAATTGGATAGATAGGTCCGTACAATGTCTCGAACGGTTACAACGGTGTATTACCGTAATAGCGGCGATCATAGGATCGTTGTTGCGGTTCCGCCGCGATTGATTTATCCAGTAGCCGGGAAACGATCGTAACCACGAAACAACGTTTCGTTTCTATCGTTGGAGGAAGGAACAGACGAAGACCTAGAAGTTCGCAGCATCGGTCAAACAGAGCTCGTAGCGATAACAAGAAAACACGAGACGCTTGACAGAAGAGAGAAAAGCGACAGAGAAAGAGAGAGAAGGGACCAACGGATCGAATTGGCGAAGACAAACTCTGAGTTCGCGGGAGACTGTGCGAGGAAAGCGGCGAGTGTTGGAACGGAGGAAAAAGTATACGAGCGCGAGGAGAAGGAACCCCCGGGGGTAAGAGAAGCTTAAATGTGGTAGGAGCTAAGAGCCGGATCATCTAAGAGCAGATAGAGGAATCAGAAAGAACAGGCAGAACGTGCTGGAGACAGAGAAGAGGAGGGTGGTGGAGCGAGATAAAACGAGAAGGGTTAAAACTGGCGAGAGAGGCGAGGAGAGACGACGACAATCTGGAAAGCCAAACGCGATAATGTCTGGAGGGGATAAATCGACCACGAGCAGGAAGAAGATGAACACCGTCCGACTAAAAAGGACAAGCGAACAGGGGCAGCGTACTGGATCACCGGACGAGCAGATAGAGGAGCCGGAGAAGTAAAACGGAGAACGTTTCGTCCAGGTAGTAGAAAGAGGTAGGAATTACTTAACGAAGGGAGAAAGACAGGGTACCTACGGATAAACACGAAGAGAGACCAGAGAGACGGGAGGTTTGCGACTGCGAGCTGGTAAGTGGGGACACGATGCAGCGCAGGTTCGATGTTGAAAGAGGAACCAAGACCGTCGGGAAAGGTGTTCGAACGAAAGGAAGAAGGAGAAGCTGCGTAGAAGAGGGGAAACCAGGTTCGCAGTTGCCTATCAGCAGTTGCTTTTATGGAGTGGTGGAAAGCTGGGCGTTACACGGTTCCGAGTTCTCGTAGCAGCCGGCAGATGTCGAATGGTCGCGCCCCTAGACAGGGTCTTCACCCCTGAAAAGGTCAGCTCAGGGGCGTAGCGGCCGTGGAATCGACGCCCAGAAACGCCCATCGTCGACCCTCCCGCCGCTTCCTCGCCGCAGACGCTTCGCGGCAACCAACTGGACAACCAGCCCGGCCTGGATCCACAGCGTCGCACAACGGTTCCGTTGAAACCCGCGTCTCTACCAGCGCCGTGTAACCAACTCGCCACGTTTCCACCGATCATCCGGAGCATCGCGTCTCTTCGTCTCTCCTTCCGATTTGTCTGCTTGGCCCGAACCGCTGGCCTGTGTTTTCGCCTCGGTTTCCTGCTCGTCGACTGGTAGTGCGCGTATCGTGCGCGTTCACACGGTTCAGTTTATCGCCACGGTGGGCATGACTCCTCTGTACGCTTAATTTCGGTTAGAAGGACACCCGGTACAAGGGTGAACGCGAAAGTGAGAGTGCAATGGATTATGGACGTATCGGGAAAATTTTGAGGTTAAGGTACGAAAAGTTAGTGATGACGAGAAGCATCGATGAGGACGATACGGTTCGTTGTGGGTTGGACTGTCCGTTGAAGTAATGAGCTGGTGGCTCGGGTGGACTGGTTCTTAGTGTATTATACCCGGAGGTAGGTTATCGGGGGAAGATGAGAGATAAACGCGAACCTCGTCGTGGCAATCCGTCATGAACTGGCTTGAACAGTGTCCGTCGGCAAAGAAACTGAAGGAAGAGTACACTTTGTGCTCGGGAAATAACTGAAGCGTGCGCGAGTATTTCGAAGTTTCCGTCGTGAAGTGTGTATTCTATGATAGAATTCCGAGACACTATGCGAGTAGGATATCAGGGATTGGTTGTTAACGATTTACAGGCGGTCAATGATCGGACAGGTGCCCTGTGCGAAGACAATGATCCCTCCAGGCAAGTTGCAGCGGATGGAATCCGTTAGGTAACGATCTAAAATCCAAATTGTCCAGTAAATTGAGAGACACAGCGAAGACGAGTCTTTGGCAGTCGTCATGGAAGGGTTAAAGACTTAAAACAAAAGATTTAACATTTTCGCGCCGATCGACTCGGTAAAACACGAAAGAAATCTTGCTAAGAAGGAAAAGAAATAATAAAAAAAAAAAAAAAGAAAGGGAAACATGTCGAACACACCACCGGAATCGTCCACCGGCTTAGATTCGAACGATCTCCATGAGATCAGGCAGAATTATCTAGCGGCCAGATTGGAGCCCGAGGACTCCGAGAAACGGGATCAGATACGAGGAAGTGACGGCAACAACCCTGACAGCGATTGCGAAAGCGACACCAGCGAAGTGTTGAGCGTCGGTAGCGAACCGACGCCCACAAGCGTCGTTGGAATCCGCGGTTGTAGCTCGGTCAGGTACGAGCAGGAATCGGCGAGCAGTCGCGGTGACTTTCGCGACGAGGAAAACACGAGGACATCGGCGACACCATCACCTTCTAGTTCAACGAGCTGTAACGATGCGTTCTATCAACGAACCGGTAATCACATCTCGGCACCGAGTCCACCGGCGTACAGTCAGCCACCGTCATCGCCCACGGCATCCTCGGTCAGGTCACCGGCTTCCTCTTCAGCCACTGCCTCGTCCCCGGGTCGGCCCGAAGCGATTCAAGAAGTCATAGTGCCCAGGTATCAATCCAATCATCCTGCACACTTGCTACCACGATATTCATCGAGGGAAACCGAGATTCCCGACTATCCTACTCGAGTTCAGCATAATCTGAGTCACGAGATCGTTTACCCGACCGTGGAAAGGCTTCACCGGACTCCGATCAGCGTTCCTCTAGTGACCAGACTGTCGTTGTCACCACCGTCGGCCATGACAGTTACCGGTCTGCAAGCGACCACTCCTGTTCTCCATCCAACAGCTTGCAGAGATCCTCGAGAAACCGCCTCGCTAATGCCTCACCCTGGCCAGCATTTGCATCACGCGAACAGCCACGTTCACCTTCATCAGACGTCCCAGGTACAACACGTTCCGGCAAACTCGGTTCACCAGCATCGACTTTCGGTCAGCAAGATTCTTCAAAGGGAACCTGGCAGCCCTTCCTCGCCCGGGGCGAGAGAGGAAAACGGAAGGACGATGCATGGCGCCAACGGAATTCAGAATAATGGCATGAATAACAGTAACCATCATAATAACCATAATAACAACAACAATCTGCAGCATCAGGCTGGCTTGAAGTTCAGTATAGACAACATACTCAAGGCGGACTTCGGTAGGCGGATCACCGATCCCATTTCATTGAAGAAGTCTCGACCGAAGAAGGTCAGCTCGAGGCCCATTGACTTGACCAAGGACTTTCTAGATTCGACTACCGAAACCACGGAGAAGAGCAGCTCGGAAACAAGCTCGACGACCAATACCTCGTCCGGTGGCGGTGTAGCGACCGGGAATCCTGCCTCCAACACGCCTGGACCACCTGTGACCGATCCTGGAAAGCAGTTACCGTGGCCTGCCTGGGTCTACTGCACCAGATACTCGGATCGACCTTCTTCTGGTGAGTTCTGTTCTCTGTTACGATCGTTCCTCGAAGCGAGAACCGTGCTAGGAGAACGGAGTCTTTTCTAACGACAGTCATTAACGTCTGTGTAGATGGTAGATAACAGACAGGGGGGAAGCTATTAGTATTCGGTTTACAGCGTGTAAAAATGTCAAGTACCGATACAGCGAGTTCGTTAACTAGCCGGTACAATGAATTCTCAGGGGCAATTTTTAACTTATGGAAGTTAAAATAGTCTCACGTTGCTGATTTTACGTAACATCTTTGCGAATCGATACGATGAGGTATAACGTCGATCGGTTCAGCCGGTTTGTAGATAAATTTCCATCGTGGCGGTTAAATAAGAAAAGGTCAGTTAATAGTATAATCAATGGTATTTTCTGTGCTTGCTCGTGATTCCCGCTGAATTTATTTCTTGGAGAATTTACTATGTTGTGTTTGACGTTCGAGCGATTTTCGCGGAGCAAGGCAAATGATTAAACGACTAATGGATAAACGCTCGTTGCCAGCGATCGCTCCGGTATAACGGAATTTCTTATTAGAACAGTATAATGGTGCAAAGTTCATCAGCTCGTGAGTTTTGAACGGTATAAAAGAATTATATTTCTTGGTCTGAAAGAAATCGTCGTTATATAAAGGTGCGGTTATCGTGGGATATTGCTCTGTCACGATTTCGACAATTTTATTTAGATTATCTTTTTCTAACTTCGACGGTTAACTAATTATTCCAAAGTACCTGGCAAAAATGTATTCGTGACGATACTGCTAGAACGAATAATATTCGTTCCTCAAATCCGATCCACGATAGAGATAGAAGAACGCCGATTTTAATTGAGATATTAATAATTCATCGAACCTCGAAACATAGATAAAAAAAAATGCATTAAAATTCAACATAGTCTCACGGTGTAACACAAAGTACTGTCTATATCTGACTGCATGCCGACTTAATTAAGATGTACGTTTAATTAGCACAACAAGACGTATGATTTCACGTAAAAATTACCATTTCATTCGAGCATCTTCGCTCGATCAACTTCTATTCCTGAATATTCATCGAGCCTTTTAACAGGCGTTCCCCCAGTTGAGCTCAGCGTTTCACGTACGAAATCGAACTTCCTTCTACCAAAGGGGCTAATTAGAGATTTATTTTGTCGCGATTGGACGTCTTGGCGGAATTGTTTCCCCGGTTTCGAGCAGATGGATGACCCTTTCAAACGACACAGGAAAACGTGTAATTACTTTACTCACCGACCGAGTGCCAGCTTGATGAATGGTAGAAAACGTTTCTTCGTGTCACTCATATCTGATATACGCTCATTGTCAGGAAACAATTGTTAAGCACTCGGAGAAATAAGCTGCTCTCTGCCCCATAAATCAACCGCGATATGCAACCAACTATTTCTCTCGGCTTTTGTATGCGTAACAACAATTTCCTATAGGTCATTCAGTTGTCGTATTCTTATGCAAACCATCGGTAAATAATCGCACCCTATTAGATCGGTTTTCTGTTTTCCAAACGTGCGGCGGTTGCTGCCGCGTTGCGTCCTTTCGTCGTGGTTGTTCCTTTTTGCACAAAGAGCTACCGCGTATATACCATGGATGCGTGCTCGGTGAAAATTATTGCTGTCCGCAGCTCGATAGGTATTGTGTTAGAAAAAAATCCAAGGCATAACACAACCGGCGCGAATCCGTCGCCTTGCTACCCTATTGTATTTTAATAGTCGGGTGCAGTGCAACGTTAGGAAACGGCTAATGGGAATGCCACGAATTTCTCACGGATCAATTTTTCTTACCATCGGCGCACGCACTTTCGCGTGTAGCTACTCTGATTCGAGCTTTCTATTCGAAAGCGATTCACGTTAGTTTGCCAAGTCTTTAAGTTTTTTCCTTTTTTTTTTTTTTTTGATAGACAGGCCTCTTTACGAAGAAAATTTACTTAGTAGAATTTATTTGTTTGGACTTGTTGGAGGATAAATTGCGTAACTGCAGTATACCGAGCGCTTTTTTCTATTTAGGATCGTTTGTTCCGATAAAAGGAATTCGCATTTAGATAAGCGAATTCGATCGATAGAAATTTATTCGATTAGGTAAATATTGGTTTCGAAATGGCCAAAGTTGCAGAAAACTGATCGACTTCCATCTCAATAATTACTGAACGTTGAATATTAAATAAGAGGGCATTGAAATAGGATATAGGAAGAGGGAAGTCGAATCGAAAACGTTTGATTATCGCGTTGTCATTGCGATCTATTCGGTGAATGAAGTCGTACGGTCGGCGGAACACATAAAAGTGCTAAATTCCCGATTAATAACCGGTAGTTTTTGCGGGGCCAGTTTCAACCGCCCAAGCACCCACCGTGGACGAACGACAATATTGGATCACGTTCCTATTATGTCTTTACAGCGCGTAATTTCGCGGCCGACAGATAAATAGTCCGTTGAAACGGTCACGATAAAGCTTAATCACTGTTATTGCACCGGTCGTGCCGCTTGGTATCACAGGTTGGGACACTACTCTATGTATTCTTTCTGTGCCCACGCGTGCACTCAATATTCAAACGGAAATCGACCTCGTCGATGTCGGTTTACAGAGAAATTGGAAATTAATTGTGTCGATAGCGGAAAAATGCCTAGCGAAACTTTACATACGTGCTTTGTAATAAATCGTTCGAATTTATACCAAAATATACCGCTGTACAAGTATCCATAAGATGTCTATGCTTATTTCGATTCAATTGATCATTCACAGCGGTCAATTTTATAAAAGTAGCAAAATGAAAAACTGACGTCTTCCAATGGTATAATTTCAATTAGTAATGAAAACTCGTGTGCCGTATTTTTATATTTATGCGACAGAAAATAGGTTCACTACGCTATAATTAGATCGTAGGTACTTGTACAAATTCGTGTTTTTACGAAACAACCGAAGATTTTACAACTGAAGACACCTGAAGCGATTGACTTGTTCTCGCTCTTTAAATACAATAATACAGCACGAAGAAATGCTACATATTTATTTTCGATATATTTGAAACACGTATTAGATATTTTTCCAATCTGAGCGTCTTTGCGTCTTTAAATTCCGTACGCATAAATACCTAAACATTCACAGAGTAGCTATAACTAAACAGACCAGTATTCTTTCCACTGGTCGACCATTTATCTTTGTACAATATGATGAATAAATTGTCCACTGAGACTTTGTATATCGACGTTTAGCTTCTTTATAGAAAAGAACTAGTTCAGCGAGGAAAAGAGAAGAGCGGGAGATCACGAGGGCAAGAAATATCGCATTTGGTCTGGTTCTCCACGGTGACTTTATAATTTAGCACTTTGCACTCCGCGAAAAATGTTGGACAGTGTTAATGGTGCTTTATTGCCGGTCAGTCAAATCAACGAGATACGCTTACGAGGCGTCGTACTCCAGACCACCTTATCACCGGGATAAATTCGTTATTAATTACCTCGACCAGTCGTTTTACGGTGCCGCGACAGGGACTCGATTCTCGAAGGAAATCAACGCCGCATAGTACAGTCGAGACGCGCGACGTGTCGTTAAGTAAAACTAGAATTTTAGTCAGACGGTCATCTCGAAACACGATTAGATCGGTGTTTCTCGTGACTGCCGAGGGAATTATGCAACTTTCGTGCGCCGATACGAATCTCTCCTCGTCTCTGGCCGTTATAAACATCATCGTGACTATTAGGGACCTGGTTGTTGTTAATTTTCCTTAATTATTCACTGGTTCAACGACCAATCAACCAAATTACGAGATTTCGTCGCGTGGCCTGTTCGTATCGTCGTCCATTCGTCCGGTCGTTTATCGTTTCTTCATTATCGGTTTTCAACGAAGTATCGTTCTCTACCTGTGAGAACTATTTTCTTTATTACCTTCTTAATTGATATTTAACGTCAAGAAAATTGACGGAGTGGTGAAAGGGAAACGGAGATGCTTTTTCCAAATCTCAGAAGAAACATTTCGACAGATTTAAAATTAGTGAGATTTGATGAAGTTAACAATGGAAAAGTTAGTTTCTAAATAAGAATTAATTACCAAATAAGAGGCAATAGAAAGCGAGGAGAAATATGTTTCTAATTGAACTCGTAATTCTTTTCTATATATAGTGTTTTAATTCTGCATAAAACTCTTAATGAAAGAAAAACGGCCGAACTTATAAAGAAATCTGCCTATAAAAAAGGTGTGTAACTAGAAATAACGTAAAATTGTTCTGTAAAAAAAAAATATATATATATATATACATTCATTACTACTCGAAGGTGATTAGCCAATAAAATATCGCATGTTACATCTATTTACGGAAAGTTATGGTTAATTAGCTTTCTGGGCTGAGTATGTAACGTATACGGAAGATATTTCCATTAACGGGACAACGAGCGGTGTCAGGAGGAAATGGCAAAGTGATCGTTGCCGCTGAAAGTCGCGAACGAAGAAAAACCAGGTAAATTCGTTCACGGTGGCCGTGGTTCGCGATAAATGGCCGATATTCTTGGCGAATGCGACAAATAGGAAACCGTTGCTCTCTCTTAACGAGGAGAAAGGGCTATGAACCCGTTCAGATTAGCAGGAACTGTCATTAATGCGTGGACTTTTCAATCGACTAAAAATATTCGCGTTATGAGAAACGATCGCTCTTCCGAGGAAAGAATATTTTGTATAAAACAAAGAATCAAGTTAATTATGTATCTTGGTCGTTCACGGAGGTAAAAATTTACTCTCGAATTTCTTTTCACGAAAAGGATTTCTATTTTATTGAAAAAGGTTTGATTTGATTTAGCCATTGCTCGCAGAATAAGACGAAGATATTGATAAGTACTTCCAAAAGTTCATTCGTTGATCAAAAATAGATTTGCCGAAAGTCTACAATAATAAAAAAGTTGAGTTCAAACGTGTTTTTACTTTTCATTGACTCGTGAATGAGGCGCTCGCAATCGGTGGGAAAATAGTATAAGTAAAATTTTTCCACGAATAACATACATTCGATAACAAGACGCAAATAACATACATATCGATAATTTATAAAATTTGTAAGTGTTTCAAAAAATTATAAGTAACTAATAGCAATATATTTTAATATTTAGAAACACGGATTTCTCTACTTTGCTCAAAATAAAGGTACAAGATAGATAATAAAGATTGTTACTTGTACCACTTTTCTTCCAGGCTATTTATGTATTATGAGGAAACTAAAGTTTTACGAATACAATTATCCAAACTGCACTCGTATATTTACCAAGTCCATATACTACACAACTCGTAACAACGTCCATACATCAATTTTCTATTCAAATCGAGCTCATCATGGGTGAAGCGAACTCGAACGAAACAGCGCGGAGTTTAACGCGGCATATTTCATTAGGGTCTGATATCTGACTTAGAAATCTGATTCTCTGATAGTTTTGAGCAATGTATTTATGCCGTATGCAGCTTTGGGCGTGATCTTAGCCGCGCGTTTTATCAATGTTCACCCCGCAGAACGAGAAGACGAAGAAAAAGAACGGCGAAATCTCGTGCAAGGAAAGGAAACGAGATCGCGCGTGGTCTTCGATCGTTATTATTAGCTTCAGGCCACGAATAGGATCCATACGGCGTTGCATAATTAAAGGAACGATCGAGGCCGCGGGCGATCGACCGATAAAAAGGCAAACTCGAGCTATATGGTGATAAATCAAGCTTTAACGAAATGTACGCTATGAAATAAAGAGACATTAATTTGCAAGGCTGGTTTGCGTCGCGCTCTCTGCCCGTTCTAACTACTATACCCTTGTTCAACTGATTGGACAAGACAACCGATACGTATACACGAAGACCAACTCGCAGGAATTACCAGGACGATTCGAAGCTGAAATATGTAATTTCAAAATCTTTGCAGCCATTGAATTTTTCATTTTCTACGTTTCACTATTTCTATTTTTCTATCCACTGTATGTATATGTTATTCGAAATCAAACGTTCAAATTTATCAAACAAAAATATCTTCCAAATCTATCACAGCCGTATTACGGATAAAATACAAAGTCGAATAACGCTAGTCAATTTAATTTACGCGCTCTCGAATCATCCAATGCGTATGCGAGTTATGTATATATATGCACGCAGATAACGGAACTGGACACGCGTGTAAAAACGAGAGTTTGCTCCATATCGGGCAGCCTCGTGGGACCCATAGATTTTATTAAGGTCAAATCGAAGGTGCCTGCCGGTTCTCCGCGGTTGAACACGATAACACTAACCCTGGCTAGAAGGCACGCACCGTCCATGTGTACCTATAATATCAGCCTCACGTGGTCCCTGTGTGGCCTAGAGGCAGCTACAGAAACCTATGAATGGCTTCCGTTGCGTTCCAGATATCGTAAAGTGTATTTTCAGATAACTCGAATCGCCTGTAACGATCGTTTTCGTCTCGCGTCGCGCTACAAATGGCGGTATTGTGTTACCCGGCCTGTTGGACGCAGATTTGTTAAGAAACTGGCTGAAACTCGTGGCTGACACGCGATGAGAAATCTCTTTCTGTCTTTTCCTTTCTGACGTGATAGATACCAGAAAGATTTATCGATTCTATTCGAGAGCACGCGGAGACGCGAACTCAAGGAGGAATAACGGGCTGGCCGCTAATGGGAAACTCATTTCTTTCCCTTCCTCGCGTGGTTCGCGATTGTAAAATTACGTTATTAGAGATTTCCGGTGAATCGATTTCGTGAAAGAAATCGATTCGATCGATTCGATCGATTCGACTGATTTAACATTCACGACTGATCTTGTTTCTGCATCTTTTTCTATTCGATGTTCATTGATATCCTCTTCGATATATTTCAGACTAGAGTAAAAACTAAATTCATTTCTGACTTTTACTATTTTCCATATTTTTACTGTTGCTACTTATCGCTATCATTATTACGTTTTCCTCTATCGGTTCCCTATCATTCTCTTTCATTATATTTCGCGATTCTTCGTTCCCCGTGGTTTAATAGTTTTCGTACTACATCTAGGCATCAGACGTAGATAGCTGGCGAGAGCATGCAACCTCTGCCTTGACTTCAGCCTGTAATTACAACTGAACTACTAGTTGGTTCGATTTGCATATCGCCGTACTTCGTTTAATTTGACGCAATAAAGACGTGTTATTATCAACATTGAGCTTACACGTCGGCGTTTAACAATCAAGACTGATGTGCAATAATCTCTGCCTTTCTATTTTCTCTGGCAAAAATGCCTGTTACTTCGTTTCCCTGCGAATCGATTAACTAAAAGCTAAGTCTTCCTCGAGGCCGCGTTAAAAATGTTCTTCTAATAGAACGTCGTTACAGCGACACGCACACATTGTCGAAGACGTTGTACGCCGTTAATTGTGCAACTTCTACAAATTCCAATCGAAGTAGCAACAATAACAAGGCAAATAACTTGCTCATCGCGTTTTCCCTTCCATCGTATGTGCACGTTCAGCCGTTAAAATAAAATCGCTTTTAACGACGTATTAACGACTCCTGTAATTATCATTCCTGTCTGATCACGAGCCTTCGCTACCATATCATCACGTTTGTTTCGAGCGGACCAAGTTCCCGAGGATCGCCCTTCCTCCTCTTTCGTTTGGCTCAAGCGTACAGAATCGGATCCACGGTCGAGTAAATATGATCGAACGAGCGATTCGACACGAGACGCGAAACGCTCGAAACCAGCGGTTCCAACAGCGTCGTTTGACGCTGTACATCAGCTGAAGAAATCACGCAGTCGCCGGTCAATGGAAACATAAACACGCGACATACGCGTACGTACATACCGGTAATTAAGAAGCAATGATTTTCTACGCGAATTACCGGACGTTTCTACCATTACGCGCGACTACAATGATGAACAAGGGTGTTGACGTAGATTAGATTTTCTCTGAAAAGTAAAATGGTAAAATTGGACGTTGCAAACTGGGAGTGATTAACGAAAGTGTTTTTATTTTGCAACAAGGCGACGTAAAGACATAAATGTGTCGATGAAGAATGGACACGAGTTTAATGGGTTTGCATATTGTAAATTAAGATTGATTAACGAGGAAGATATAATATGACAATGTTAAGTTCGAGTATTACTGAAGGATAGATGAAAGTTTTCGTAACCAATGACAAATTAAGTTTATATAATTAATAGCGAATTATGTTTCCATACAAAATAGTCAACTTTGTGTACTAGAAACATATGCAAGTTTTCTATACATACTACAAGTAACGATTTGAAATATAATGTCGAATATAGCTCCTCGTAGAACAACAGGAGATTCCAACTCAAGAGTCATTAAAGCTAGATTAAATTCGTTAACCAAGGAGAATCGTAGTCAAAAATATTGCTGAAGTTACAACAAAATACACATTTTGTACGATAAAATGTTATTTCTATGAAAATATACTATTTGTTAATCTTTCTGAAGTTTCGCTACGAACTCTTCCAACAACCCATACATTCTTCCTCGAAACGAGGAGCCTCGGCAAGGCTCATTAAGTCAACGAACTGGTACATTATACGAGAAGCAACACCGAAAAGTAAGCTACTCGTTAAATTCTCGTTACATTAATCCGGGGCTCGGTATCGCGAAAGAAATCGGCGACATCGTGGCGATATCTCGGTGGTGGGTTTCCTTTAGGCCAGATCGTCCGGCAAAGAGAACGAAGAACATTTCCGAGGCAGAGTTGGACGCGAAACGGCATGTCCATTGGCCGATTAACAAGCCAGCGTATGGCACCGCGGGGGATCCACTTGCTGGCCCCAGAACGCTGCATCGCCTTTCAAATATCCCCTGACTTATGGGCGTAACGCGCTACGGAGCAAACTTTTACACGGTCACTGCGCCGATAACCACCGCCAACGCCATATTCCCTTCTCTCTTCCTGTCTTCTTTGTCGCGAATCAACAACACTACCAGAGATTATCTGTCATTCGCAGTGATCGCGTTTCATATTCGAGCGACGTTGAGTATCGCGATGAATATAAAAGGAAGGAAATCTTACGAATCAAAGTCACAAATATTTTTATTTCCCGTTCATTCGAACGATTTTTATAGTCTTTAGTTTTGCTATCTATTTCCATTAATTTTAATTTTTAATGTTAATATTAAATAAAATAATTAATAAAGTAAATTATGGATTGAAATTAATGGAAACACATATCAAAACTGAAGATATAAAATAATTGATAGAATAAACCGTTACAATAAATTAATTAATTGGTTAAAATATTAATATTAATTTAGTTATTTTAACAATTTATTCCATTAATTTTAATTTTTCAATCGCACTTTTTAGAATAATCCTCCCTTGACTGTTACAACTTTTGAACGTTATAATTAGACTGCGGATTTTCTGCGGATTTACCTGCTAGATATTATAAAAAGCATTATAATCTGTGTGTCTTATATATTTGTCATGTTGTGTGCATCTTGTGCAACCTTGTACTTTCAAATTTCCTATAAATACATAAAAATTCGGAATTGTTATACCCAAATTGTTGTACCCAAGCGAACAGCGAGGAGGATTAATGAATCGAGAAATGCTCACAGTACACTCGACTAATATCGCGAAGTGCATGTTCGATTCTATGTACGCTTAATGTTGACAAACGATCCGAACACGGGATGGAACGTAGGAAGGAGGAAGCATATAGGCCATTTAAGACGAACGCGACTCTCGGTGCATCGTTCGGTCAAAAGGGACGACTTTGATGAATCAAGTCCCTGCTTTCTTTGACGATAATTCGAACGCAACAGCATGAAAGATACGAGTGTAATATTGCGTAATTAATAACGCCGTATTCCTGAGCGCGGGGTTCCGAAGCATTTAACTTTTAAATTAATTGTGCGCGAGTTGGCGCGCGCGCGCGCGTGTTTCTCCATCGCTCGTTCACATACACGCGCGCCGCGTGCTTTTCCGCAGTTAATAAGCGAACGGAATAAGCTCTGGCGTCCCGCTAATGAGAATCAGCCCTAACGGACGGACAGTTTGTAGGCATAACGTCGACCAGCGCACCTGCTCGATCGGCCGTTTAGAAATTGAATTCGTTGTTGATCGTTTGTCCATGGAGGACCTATTAGTGAAAGGAAGTCGAGACTGCAAGCGTAGTTGACTAGGATTCAGCAACGAAGAAACAGCATTGCTGAAACGCGGCGAATGTCTCTGACACAGAGGGATTACTTCACGTTGAAATAATATGGCGGGGACGATTATCCGGCTAGATTTTCTGCTATTAAATCAATTAAGTGCCCGTAACGAGCTACCGTTTTCTTTTTACTAATCGTTTCTTCTAGCCAATCGTCCGTTCGGATTATCGATTATCATGGTTGGTCGTTTTATCGATGTTATCGATATGATTCGACGTCACGAGTTATACGATTTGCTTTCCAATTGAAACAATGTGTTGATTAAATCGACTATTATATTATAATATTATATTATTATAACAAATGTTCGAGAGACGTCGCTTATGCTTATTTTAGTACGCCGTATTGAAAATAATTTATTTGCGGAGAGAAACATTTCACGAATCGCTCTTAACATATTACAAAATTACGAATTCTCAGTTGTTACGACAGTAGAGATGAACGCGACGTTGTCTGATTGAAGCATTTACGGCAAATGTGGATAAATTCCGATATTCGACAAACTGAGTAATTCGCTATTTGAAATGCATGCATGCAAATACGAAATATTTAATGCTACGGCAATTTTATTATGTCACCTGAATTTGATTTGGAAAAAATAAATCTCTCCATTTTTGTGCGATTAATATTGTCTATTGAAATAAATTAATACTATAAACTTACATGCTTCATACCATTAATGTCTCCATTATCAAAGCAGAGTGCGATAGATTTTCCTAGAAAATTGTACGATATACAATATTAAACATATAAAAGCAGTCACTTTCTCTTTTTAGCTTGAAAATACCGATAATCCAACATCTTAGCCGTAATTCCTTTACCAGAGGCCATTGCTTGGTACGATTTGTTAAAGTTCGTTCGAATACAGTTTGTAGGACATGCAGTTATTATTAGAGTCATTCATGAGGAGACAGTTTATTTTAAATTCGAGACAATGATAATCGTAAGTGGTCAATGATACCGTGAAAGGTATCAAGATTCGTTTACAGAACATACATCATACGGCCGATTGAGTTCGCCGAAACGGAGTTTATGATAATTATTTTCCAAGAAACTTCAGCTGCTCGTTCACGGTTAATGACGTTTCAACGCCGAGCGGACGAATCGAGAAGCGTAGGTGGCCTCCGGAAGGAAGTTGATCGTCATTCGTCTTTACGAGCATACATACGATTAAGTGCGGTCGAGTACATCAATCTTTTCAGGGTCACACATACGAATGACCCAAACTTCTAGCAAGTTGATTAATTCTCGCGTATTCGTTGAAAGGGGATCCCTTCCAAGCTGACTAGCCGTTCAAACAAAAATTGATACCTAGACACCTTTATATATATATATATATATATATATATATATATATATATATATATAGATAGATAGTAGACAGTCCTAATTGCTAGCTTTCAAACATTTTCCATCCATTGACTTCCATTGCAGATTGTATATCTTTTGTCTATGCATCGGACGTCTCTTCAATTCGACAAATTTCGAATCGAATCTTCTTCTGAATTTTATTTTCTACACTTTGGATATTTCCTGGTATTATGTGTGCTCCATTTTGAGATAGTGTGAATAGAACATTTTGTTATGATCTATTTATTATTGAAGTGAAGAATTGAAATAGTGAATGTTGTATGCATGTATGTGCTAGAAATGGGTATTTTTAACGTAAATAAGAAATGGACGATTTTATCCTTACTTTGGGATTGTTACAAACGTTCAAATAAACTATTCTATCGATTACCTATATTACTTTTTTTTTTTATTAATTATATTACGAATTTGAAATTACTGCTGGAGATACGAATAGCGTCTTTTTTTAATTTTCTAGATTTTTGACGGAAATTCAATTTTAAATTCTAAGGAACACCCAGTGATTCCAATCGTTCAATCTTTATCGTAAATTGGTAAAAAGACGTTTGAAAGAATTCATAAAAGATTCGTAAATTCGAATGGAAATAATACATTTACGTAGACGAGGGCATGTTGACCCCTCCACGGTCAGTGAAACGAACAAATCGTAGCACGAGGAAGCGTTTAAGCGACGAATGCGGGCCGGAAGTGGACCTGTCGTCGATGCAAACGACACGATGAACGCCTCTTCTCTCGTCTGGTTCGAGTGTACGCGCGTTTGCTTCGGTGACGGGTGTAGGTGTATTATATGATTCCCGTTGAAAAGAGGGAAGAAAGAGGGCAGGGGAAGTTACAAGCATATACGTGGGTGGTCCGCCTCGTGTCTCGGATTCTTCTGGCACGAGGGTATTCCCTTAAACTGAGGAGACACGTGGCACCGTTTACAGATTCGGTAAATTATTAAGCAGATTTTCTGTCCGGCCTCCTCCATTTTTCCCCTTGACATCTGTATTATCGAGAAATCGAACAGGTTACACATATATATTGAAAAATCTGGTCATCCAAAAATATTATTACGTAATGTAGTTCTTTCGTAACTTTGAAAAATAAAAATATCTCCTGTACTCTACTTTTTATTAACTTTTCCAATGAGACGTTTAAATTGAAAATAAAAGATTTACCAAAACATGATTTTCCTCCTGCAAGAGAAAATTTCAATTTTGGTAAATTTATTTCTGAACTTTATAAATTCTCCGGTATAAAATTTAAAAACAGTGTCAATTTTTTATAATACGCAGCGCTCCTACCATAATTATTTTATCGGTAAATTTTATAACATCTTTTAACGAAGGCAAATTTTCATTGATTGATAATTAATTACTTGTCTCGCTTGAAGATCCGCGAAGAGATAATAAAATGCATATAAGAAATAGAAAAGATGTATAATCAACGTCGGACAGCGAATAGTATCGGATTCTATGAGTTGCCTTTGATGCGTGTCATCCGTGGATATTATTTATATTTCGCTTAATGCTCCTTGACCGGCGCGGCGTCACGCTAATCACAGCACGCACGCTATACACATCTATATTATTATTGACAATATAATAAAGAAGTCAGTCATGGATAACGAACGACACCATTACGCGGAAGATCGGAATATTTATTGAAGGAAGAGTAGCAACCGGTCTGGTGACTCGTCTCGCTGAGTAGAGGGAGTAGAAGAGGAGTCGAGTCAAAAATGTGGGGTAGCTGAGAGTATCCAGCGGTTTCATTACGTGATGTTACGTGTTGCGTGCAGTTATTGTTAACGAGATTGAGGAAATTGTTATATGGAGAAAAACAACCAGGGAAGATACAGTAATCGATGCTATCCTCATTGCACGCGACCGTCTGTACAACAATAAAATGTAATAATAATAAAACAAGCACATGTAATCCGACCCTATCTGGGTTTTTATCGGACTTGTTATTCTTACTAAAAAGAAAATCATACATGGCAATCTGTAAGCTTGTTGGATAGATATATTAATCGTGTAATTAAAAGTTGAATTTAAATGTACCATTTAAAAATGTGTATATATACGAATAACGAATACAAAGCTCAAAGTGACAAAGAAAAGAATATTTTAATTGTTTCAAGCAACGTGTTTATACATTAATTCCAACTTTATTTCTGACGTCCACGAGTTGTTATCTCGGATAAGAGGCACGGGTCCAACATACAACTAATTTCACGTGAACTTTGACACGCGTATCAAGACATTAGAATCAGAAGATTGCACAAGTAACGCCGTGAACGTAGACGCACAGTGTGCGTCCTGGAGGGAGACGAATTACTTAATAGGAAGCACGGTGGAGGCGCGCACGAACGGATACGTGTGCTTTATGGCGTACACACGTAAGAAGACACGATGGGGCCACCCGCGATAGCGGTGCCGAAAAACCGGCCGATGTTCCTTCCGTACGACTATAATTTATCCTGGAATGACTGACTGGTCGTTAGAACCAGAAGAGGATACCGCGAGGGAGACAAAATAGAAGAAGACGCGCGTTTGTGATCGGCTTCTCCATTGTTTCGTACAATCATTACTGGCATCTTTGATTTAAACATTTTTGCGGAATTTTATAAGCATGCTGTTAATGAGCTACTTGAAATAATTTATTAATATCGCGACCTCTTTTGCATCATTTTCAACGCCAAAATTCAATAGCGTTTCTCTGTTGTTAGAAAATGTTGTACGCTTTGAGAGAAACATGAAAAGAATCGTCGTTCTTGTTTCAATTTTATCTGAAAAGTTTGTTTAAGACACTAGGTTGCAACATTTGCCCTATACGTATTTTAGAATGTCAATATTTTATTTGCGAACAGAGAAAAACGGGACGAGATTCTAAAGCTTCTAAACTCGTCTAATATCTAGTAATAAAAAAAAACAAAAAATTCATAATATTTTTGGAAACATACACCCTGTGGTTAATCTTTCTACTCGTTGAAAAGAGAGCAAAGCACCACGTTTAATTTTTATTAGAAGCTGTTCTTTCGATGTGTTGAACTCTCCAAGTTTTTTATATCTTCATGGAACGAAATATTTGTTATTCCAAGTGCATTAAGAAGGAAGAATTCTTTGGAAACAAGCGCACATACGCTATTGTTCTCACCCCGCGACTGGTTGCCTATTATTTTCTCGGCAATTCACAATCGTCACAAAAAGCCTCGGCAAGATAACGAGAAAAACGAACACCGCAATAAACTGATGAATGTATTTTAATGCGGTCGTTTAACGTACACCTGTCCCCGTGTTGTTCCGACAATCGAATAAAATTCTTACCGCGAGTTTCTTTCACGTATGTCGCGCAGATATCGCGAGAGGCTTGGTCGGTCGTTAAACATATTTACCGAAACCCATTAAAAACGCGTCGCAATTAATGTTATCTTGGCCACCGTAATTCTTAGTGTTGTAGCTCGCGGCGTATGGCGCGCAAGCGCTAACGTTATACGCTAATCGGTAGAACGTATTATCTGATTAAAGGTACTTTATAGTTAATTACTTTATCAAACTCTTAAGTAGGATTGCGTTCTCCCGAGTCATTCCAGGCGTTGCCTCTCACGATCGACAAAAGGCCGTGTTTCAATTATGGCCTTTGCCTACCGTGCATTGAGATATTAAATGAAATCCATAAATTCATAGACACGTCTCGATTAATCACGCTGGCCACACGAGACCGTGGAAAGTTAATTACACCGACGTTGAACCGAGCCACGACGCGACGCATAAGCGCGCGCGATTACTTCGCGATTATCTAATACGAATTATCTGCGGTACGATGCCGCGATGCGTGGCTTACACGATCGTCAAATTAATTATCATGTCCGTCTCGGTGCGGTGCTCAACGTCCGTGAAGCTCGTTAGAGTTTAAGGACTACACGGCGAGATAAGAGAAATTCGTGAAAAATGCGAAACGCCTAGACACGTTTCGCGGCGAACCGCGGCGACGACTAGCTCGTTTGCTCGCTTGTAAAGAACTAACCAGATGGTCGTTATATTTTTACGCCAGTCCATAACCGTACGCAGTCACATTTTGCGGAAGGCAATAAAATAATACGCGATGAACGCGCGTAAACGACTGTGGAAAATTTATTCATCGTTTCTCTCAGCCGAGATCATTTTCCATTCCGACGAATCGTATTACGACTCTAAATTATAAGTCACGCGACTCCATATTTATGGACTAATTTAAAAAAAGCAAAAATGTAATAAGTATGAAGACTAATTAAAAGGAAAATATACTAATTATGAAGACTAATTTAAAAAAAGATATAATAAGTATGAAGACTAATTTGGATGGTAAAGAAGAATACATAGGAAGATAAAGGAATACGTATTGTGAAGTTTCATTAGCACTGTTCGTAATGAAGCACGTCTTTTATAATTATATTGGCATCTGGAAGAATAATCTGGAAACACATACATATAGAAACTACGAGTGATTCCTATATTTATGTTTGCAAGCTTTACCAAGCGAATCATGATAGTCAACATTTCCTAAAATGCTAATAACATTTCGATATATCACGTATAATACATTCCTAAACAGCATCTGCAAGTGTTCGAATACTTGAGCCTGCACGCATATGATTTATATCAAATTCTCTTCTTTTTTCATGCAGTTAATAATTGACGACAGAGCAAAATTTAACGATTGAAAGTTTCGAAGGAACGACATTTTATATTTAATTTAATTTAGCAATTTAACAGACAAAACTTTTCAGTGATTTCTTGTTATATTCTAATCAAAAGGATGAAGCTTCCGTTCTATCTTTGGAATCCTCGCCTTCCATCGCGGATAAAGCGTCGATCAAAGAAAATCCAATAAACGGAGCGTTTAGCGGGAAAATAAAAGGAGCAAGAGCACCCTGGTGAACGCCTATTAACATCTCCGGAGGGGGCGCGTCCGGATGGATCCACCCTGACGGTTTATTCGCTAAAGCCCCCAAACCCAACCCTCGGTGAACCAACGTAGGCCCTCGATATTAATTACCAATTCGTCCCCGTTACCCTCGAAATAACAGCAGCGCTCAGGGCGACTAATCACTCGATGCAGAGTACCAAGCAGAGAGAATGGTCCGCGAGTTCGAGCTGGGAACGTTTAACGGATATCTGACGAGTTCATTAATAACCCTCGGTAGGTAGGTGGATGGATATAGCTCTTCAGGTATTCACGTGCTTAATTGATTCTCTTACGTAATTACCGCGAACCCTTTCCTCTCTTTCGGCTCTTGTGTAGCTACACGAACGAGTTCTCTACGGGCTCAACCATTATTTCGGCATTTCGTGCAGGATATTTTAACTTGGACGATTACCTAGAAAACTTTCGGCAATTGTTTATTGGTAATATCTGATAATTAAACTGCAAATTTTGACGCAAGTTTATATTTTAATGGACACAATTAAAGAAATAAAGCTTAAATATAAATTCATTTTACGTCTCGAATATTATAACTAATACTCTACTTTGGGTGTTTTGTATACTTTGATATATTATATGCAATTTGCGCATTTTTGACGTTTTTAATTTCATACGAATACATAAAAATCCGTAGTCTAGTTATACCGTGGATGAAAATATCTTTGAAAATATGAATCTGCATGGCTGCTCAGAATTTGAAACGTTTGTAAAGATTATAAAATAGATAAAGGCGATAAAAATTGGTACGATATAAATTCTAACTAGTTTCAGGAATAAAATCGATCGTGACTGTATCCTCTTCTTGGTACGTCAGTAGACTACTCTCTTTCTTGTATCTCATTCCTTCAAATCTTCCTCTCAATGATCGCGTTTACGATTTTCAGCCTCGCGAAGGATGCCGATAACAGAATGTAAAATGTCGGAGATTATAAAGATACTTCGGTACGCAAATTATGCGTCGTGTACAAGTTTCGTCATGCGTAACAATCTAACTTAAGAAAGTCTTTAATTAAGTGTTGCCTTTGAGAACATATCTGGGAGAACACAAGGTATTTTCAGCTTACAAATACGTACGTAAAGATATACTAAAATTACACAATTTATCATTTTTTCTAAAATATAAAAGTTAGTTGATTAATTATACAACATTTCTTATATATATTACTTCATATATTATATTCCTACCACATCGATATTTCTTCATACATTTTTCACCATAGCTTTCATAATATTATATTTCGATCGTGGTTAACTCTAACGACAAGACTTGTAAAAAGCATTTAATTTATAAGCTCTATAAAATCAATGCTCACGTATCGCCCTGCCAAATACAATTTGTAGAAGAACCCGTGAGTTCGTTTAGGTTATTTTCTCTCATGTCAACAAGGGTTAAGACGATTGAAAGATGAGACAGCTAAATGCAAATATCGCAGCTCGAGGCATGCAACCCCTGCGTAAACTCGAGTGATTCGACTGGCGAGAAAAAAGGGTACACCCTCTTGCCGAGTATGTTTGGAATTCGATTGACATCGTGCAGCGCGACACCAGCGAAGGGTTGTTTTAATGAATTTATACGATCGAAGGGGAATGTCCCCTATAAGGCAACCGAAAAACTGACTAGGGTACTGGTTGACAGGTCAGAAGATCACAGGACTTGAAATTCTATCGACATGTTGTTTCAAACGTCGTCGCGAAGGAATTTTACAGTCACGCTCGATTAGAGGTTGTTAAAGTTACCCCCGTAGATGGAACAACGGCTTTCGTTCTAGTACTGTGTTCTACTACTTATAGCTGTACGAGTCACTTTTCTATTATATATGCCAGTGTAATATACTTGTATTACAGAACATTACGTACGTATTAAAAACGATACGTCTCTCTTATTGAAAATCGTATCTTAATCCTGCATAAAAATCGCTTTAAAATGGAAATCGTCGGAACGATGACGGTCGAGCAACAAGTTCCATCATGTACGTGAAAACAAATTCGATACAAGATTCAGTAGTCAGCGCCGCTACGAAACGATGTAACGAAGGCAAGCTGTCAAGGGGAGTAATGGAAAGCGAGTTACCAGAACGTTCAACCCAAAGTGATGAAATGCAACGACGTTGGGGCAAATAAAAAATTGATCAACGCTATAACCGGGTTAGGCGCCCTGGAATATAGCGCAGGTCGATGATCGACCTTTCGACGAACTAGTAGAATATACCACCGTGATACATATCGCTTGTGGGCACAAATATCCAGTTGTCTTTACGTAACCCTGAGATGTTTGCGTGATTGCCGAAGAGGCTGAAAATTAGCAAGCGTTCGATAACCGACTGCCATAATTTCGAACGTAAGCTCAGGTAGTTCGTCTCATTCCTGTCACTGTCACGTCGTCGAATGGATCGTTTCGTTACTTGATGGGTTATTTCACTCGACGAATCTTGATAATTTAATCGCACAGTCGAAAATTAAAAGTGTATCAGAATGATTTTTCGAACGATTGACACCTCGTGTGGTAAATTGGTAGATCCCTGTGTCTGGATAATATAAACGCCATCGTCGATTAAGTTTTTCCAGCGTACAAAAATTACATTATTCGTAATAAGTTCCTTACAGCTTTCCTAACCGGCGCTCCAAGGTAGTTAATTATGTCCGACTGGAAACCCTAGCATTATCGCCACTCATGCGCCGGTCTATTACATTTTTTCCTCGTGAGAATAAGTGGAGCGAAACTGAGCTAATTTGTCCTGACCGGGGTACAACAATTTTCTCACGTTTTACGACAAACTCGCGATGATAAATGGCCGGAGAAATGAATGGATACACCGGTGTTTCGTGTCGTGTTTTTGCGGGACAACAGGGTACCCTCGAATCGCTTGAGACTCGTTTCGCCGTTTATCGTAACATCGGTTTCCCATAACAAAGAATCCTTACGTTTTATCGAATCGACCCGTTGTTCCATTCACTTCGGCTCAACATTGATTCCACTGACGCCGCTGGTTCCACAGAAGCGCCATTTAGGTAAGAATGCTATACCGTTGCGAAATCAGTTCTCTTTCTTTTACATGATTCTTTTATACTATTCTGTACTGTGCGATAGACGTTTCGGATATATCTGTACGATTCGAGATCTGTGCGTATGCGCGCGTTCTTTCTATTTAATTAACATTCTGGCCTCCTCTAACACAGTAATTTATCAACTAATAATATCAGCGAATTGTTACGAGTTACATATTAGACAGGAAACGTCTACTTTATAATTTTACAATTTTACGCGAAATAGGATAATTAGTTGACTTGTAATTAAAATACGTAAAATTTACTCGTAGGTCAATTCTCATTTCAATGAGTGTTTTAGCATATAGGATTGCAAAGTTCAAAGGACGCGTCAAGTTCACGAATTATCGAGCTGAAAGATACGATGGAAGGAAGACAGCGGAATGGTAGGGGGGTCATATCCGTCTGGCGGAGTAGAGAGATTAGTAAATCCACATTATTAGCTTTAATGAGCCGAGACGCCGACCGCCTTCTTGCCTACGGCGAGATGCCAGCAAGGTGTGTGGCGAAAGTCGGCTGCAGGGTGGCCTGTTCGAACTCTAAATACGTCCCTGAACGTTACTAATAGATCAATGATCAACTGATCGATGTATCGCCAAATTTTTCCGTTAATTAATACCGTAGGATTCTGCTTCTCCGCGCTTCGTTCATACGAATCAGTTGAATTTTAGATTGTACACTTATTGCGAATCGTCCGTATTCTGGCACTTTTGTCGACGTACAATTACATTATTCGAATTTGAACGTGAACAAATGAATAATGAATTAATGAATTATAACAGAAGCAGCCCCTGCTATCTTCTTTTTTTGTGGAAACAGCGGACTATAAATTTGTATTTCTTCTTAAAATATATAGCAATAACGTTGTTTACTATTTAAATGTCACTGCTTGTGATATTGCGTTTGTGTGAGCATCAGAAGTATAGAAAAATCTTTTCTTTAACTCGAACTTAGTGTTTCATATTTTTTCCACTTTACAAGTAAATTTTCCAAATGGCAAATCATCCGATTATCGTACCTTTAAATAAAATTATGCAATTACGAAAAAGTCCATAATTTATGGGTTATAACTTATATCAGTTCTTTGATATTATCAGTTATTAAGTTACACTATATTTCCAGTGAAATAACTATCAGAATCAGAACTATCCTATTGCCCAATATACTTCATCTAAATAAAGTTCTACCATACTATTATCTTATTTTTATCTCGAGCGTACTATCCTTTTCTACTGATCGATATTCTCAGATTCCAATGTTTTTCTTAAACCGTGAGCCAGAAAATCCGATACTTCGTGACTTTCTACTTCGTCGTCTAGCCCACGCGTACGAGATATACGATTCCCGGATAACGTTAATTTTCTTCAAATATTCTCGTGTGTCTACTTTTTATTCTGACCTATACTTCTGTTACGACATAACGCAGGATGTTCGGAATGCGAAACGTGGGCTACAGTCGTATTCAGGACGAATATCATTAAAGTCTGATTAATTGCACCTGTCGAATGACTGACACTAAATTTCGTTGGCTAGTATCGAGGCGACGATTTCGTCGAAATAACTAAGGAACATCGTAGATCCGCGGTGCTCGAACGAAAAACTTTTCGCTAAACTACTGCGTGGGCGAAATGCATTCAGAGTCGGGTTGCAATAAAGTAATAAGCCTCTATAAATAGCGGCACGAAGCCGCATGGAAGGAACACCATAGAGGGAACCGTGGAAGCATGGATGAAGGAGCTTGACCGCGAAAGTCAAGAACATAATCATAGACTGTGATCAGTCGAGTTCCTCTCCTTCCACTCGTCCTTCCTTCTCCTTCTCCTTCTTCCTACGGTTGTGTTTCTGTCATTCTTTTTACGGCCTTGTCGAGCGCGATGATTGTTTGCTGAATTAATTCGATGCTTCATTCATATGCATTCGTTCAAATTTCATGGTTTATATATATATATATATATATATAGGTCAAACATTGGAGTTTCTCAGATTTCGTAGTTGATCATGGTAATAAATATACTGTGAATTTTCATGCAAATTTAATTTTTTATGGGAACAGATAAAGAAACAGAAATCGAAATTTGTTTTAACTCTGTAAATGTTACAACGAGTATTTTATTACAGATTTTTTCTATATTCACGCGTATCATGCGCATTCTGTATACTTTCACGTATTAAAATATCCCATAAACGCACAAATATGGGCAATCTAGCAGTGAAATAAGAATCGAGATTCTTCTCAGGAACGAAAAGTTCGTAGTTAAGGGATAAATGTCACTTGTAAGGTTATATTTGGCCATGTGTTTGAACTTGTCTGTTAAAATATAGATATTACGTATTTTAACTGTAATTCTTCATTATTTAATTTGATCAACTACATATTAAGGTATTTAACTTGTTACTCTTGGTCCTACTATAATGTTATTTATTTGAAAACATTAGCCACGAATAACGAAGATCATTTAGGATTCGACGAAACTGCGACGAGTGGAACTAGCTACGATGTTTACACAACGCCGTTAACAATTATAACGAGGCGAACAATGAAACGTCATTCGTGTTCCACAATTAGCGACGAAGGGAGACAGGTGAAGCACGTCGAAACGCCCCTTCGATGTACACGTGAACCTGGCTTAATATTTCTCCTCCTCTTCCGTCACCATTATCGGTCGATCATCCTGTCCACCGATCGCAGAGTCTTCATCTACCATAAGAAACACGTTGGGTACTCCACTCGTTTGTAGGATTTTACGCGGTCTGGCGCCTCGTTGAGATAAATCTGACCTGCGACAAATTCTCCGCTATGATTTATATAGGCATGTTGCAAAGGAAAAAGAAAGTACTTCTACTCTGGACGAGTAATCTTGCATCATACAATATCTTCGCAATGAGCTCCATTCTCCTGTACTTTGCTCCGTTTCGTGTGTAATTTAACGTCGTTAACCGACTGTCGTTTTAAGCGAGTTGCCACTTTCTTAACCGAGACCAGTTGCAGTTAGGTCTGACCGTCGACGTTCGTATCCACTGACGGATCGTTTAAAGACAGCGAACCTCGTAATCCTCCGGCTCGTGCAACGATAAAAAAATCTCTTTCCCTCTCTTTTCTCGTCCCAAGACGATCGACTTGGTCGATACCCTGGTACCTTTAGCCGTAGCAATAATTATCGAGTCCGAAACTGACAAGTAAAACTGCTTCTCGAAAAACGGCCGGCGCGGAGACTCCTTCCGCCGTTGAAAAACATTCGATACCGAAGAGATCCGTAACCGGGGGTTCAAGGAAGTCTCCAATGACAAAGGCCACTTTACGGCCAGGCCTCTCTTTCCACTCTGTAACGTAACGAGTCTTCTTCAAGTACGCTCTTCGTGTTCCTCTTCGTGGTCGGGGGTTACTCTCTCTAACGACCAGGTACGAAGATATCGTGCTCGATAATGGTTACTTTGGACCCCGACCTTATATAACCTGTTGTCCGAGGTGAGGGTCCACCACAACGACGCACGCGTACCAACCTACGACGGTTCTTTTTATCCCCGTGAAACGAGAGACTATCCCTCTGTCGCTCCCGCCATCGACTCCCCGCGTTCAGCTCGGTCACGGTGAACGGGTTTCCTCTGTCCGCTTCAGGAAAATCGAGACGCGACAACCGATCGGTAGGGCACGTTTCTAATCCTTCTCCGTAGCATCGCGTCAACAAAAAGAGTATAATACAGTGGCTCGTGGAGATATTTGCACGCTTACCATAGCAAACTATGGTATGATATTGTACGTAGTACATAAAACGTTTTGAAGATTCATTAACCATGTGAACGAAACAGCATTGCTATGATTAGGTTCTAGACGAATCTGAAAATGTATACAGAAGTTACAGCATATTTATAGCAGACGTGTACTTGATAAAAATTGGCACACAGTATGAATAGTTGGCCATCTTAAACAGATAATATGTGTTAAACACGGTCCTTCTGAGGTTTATATTTATGGTTAATATTTACCGGTTAATAATTATGTTATGTGATAGAAATTCGTAACACAAACCGATACGAACATCTCGAGCAACTCAACGTATATAAAAATATGAAAGGGAAGGATACAGAAAATGTGAACAAATGGATAAAAAAATGTCAAATCGTTTTATAGATAGTAAATTGTGCATATATAAATCGAAGGGATCCCTGCTGTAAATTCCTTAGGTACCATACGCGGTTAGACTCAACCGGCGAATATAAAACGCTGTTATGTTCCGCGCGGGCATACAGCAGGCATTTAATTGAAATAAAATCAAGCCGAGTGTAATTCCAAGATAGTTGAAAAGATTCCTTCTGGGACGTCGTTGAATCTACAACATTCCGTGTGTCTCGGTTGGAGCTGATAGAGCGATTTTGTCCGGTGCTCGGTTCAAGTATAGGCTGTCCGTCGACTTAACCGAATGAAACCAGTCCACCGGCTGACAGTGCAAACAGACCCACAATTTTCTCAATGACCCTGGTACTTAACCAAAGTAACCGTTGGCAATAAAGGACCGCGAGCTGGCGATTAAGCGAAGTATCACCCCCGGGGGTCTTCTTCGTAGTCACTCTTCGGGTAGTAGGCCGGGTGAATTTGTGTGCAACGATGAATTTCGATCGTCAGCGAGGGAAAGCGGTGAAACGACGATGATTGCCCGATAAATAATACGTAGGTATTCATTCTCCGTTATGGACGTCGTGTCGTCCAAGCCTCTCGTGCGCGTGAATTAGCTCGCAAGGATTACCAGCGCGAATACTTGATCACTTTCGCTTGAAAAACCACGTTACGCCAACGTACGATTATACAGGATAATCTACAAGCCGACTCTAACGACATCCCCGAGCGAAATTTAGCTCTAACGAACGATCGTTAATTTCGTACGTAACGCGATTGAAAACACTTTGACCCAGCGATCGCAGGCGTAATTTCAACAAACCGGTTCTATCGGAGAAAGAGAAAGCGTGCATTAAAAGCGAGGGAAACAATTCAGCTTGAATAGAAGGGAAAGAGCGTGTAAAAAGACCGGATAAAAATAGGATCCTATGAGTCTACGATATCAATAAACGCCGATACCAATTTTATGAATGGTCCAACCGGTTTATTGCGGTCGACGCGCGTGAAGGAATACTACTAGACTCCGGTTAATGTTTAGTTCTGGCGACGCGACGCATGGAACGAAGAGAAACCAGATAAATTTTCTACGGGCCAGCTGACTTTTTTGCAGATCTTCATTCATGTCATTATCGTTCGTCTACGCTATTAATAGTGGGCATAAGTGGCGCGGAATTATATACAAAATAACTGGTTTAACATCATTGTACGTGCATAAATTATTACCTGACGGAAAACAGGTTTCACGCGCGACGGGCTCGACGTCAGAGAAACAACGAATAAATACATGCGCGACATTCTATCCATATACGACGAGACGAATCAATTGCGGGTAATAACAGTAGGAGATGCAGATCGGTAAGCAACCGTGTGGTTAAATTACGTTCTCGTATCCTCCCGAGCATTTTCGAACTGGCGTTTACAAGCCTAAACGGAGGAAATCTATGTAATATGAAAAAGTAAGTGAAAGATGTGGAGTTTGCACACTTTTTGGAAGAGAGTGGCACCTTTGTTTTTTCATAAATGGATGTTAAAGATTTATGGACTACATGTATACTTGGCTGCATTAGTTTTATAAACGGTATAAATATTTCTGGTGGCTCCATAATTGTTATAGTAAAATAATTTGGTTACTGTAATCTTCAGATTTAACACCGATTCTTATTTGTGCAGCGTATCTTCTATATATCACGAGGAGGCAGTAGCTTGAAGAAAAGTTCTTCTTGAATTTGAACATTCAAAAAAGGAAAGGGGTGCCATTCCCAATAATGGTTTCATTAATTAAAAAAACAAATCTCCTATTTCATTGTTTACCTCTTACTATTCAATGTAAGAGCAGCATAACATACTAAAGGTAGGGGAGAAGTGCTGTGAAACTGTCTTTAGCGTCCATTTCTAATAATAACATAGGTATTTAAAAAAAGTCCATTAATAGAGAGTACATTTATTGGTCTTTGATAAATATATATTATAAACTCATCAATAAACTCAGTAATAGAAAATAACAAAACTTTAGATTTCTAACTAAGTTGGAAATGTCCCTTTTACGACTAGATGGTTTTGAATGGGACATTACACGGTATGAAGAACGCACATTGATGAAAATAATCTTACCAAGTATTACGATTACGGATCCTTGGTATTACAAAACGAAGCTTCTTGAATTATAAAGTAAAAATTCTTATAAAATTTGTGTCTTACAAACTAAGTTGAACATAAGGACACCAGCGAGTGGTAAATATAGTAAGTACGTATATATGAAATCTACAAAACATTCAACAAAATAAAAATAGCCCTATTCAAGACTCGTTATGTTATTCCATTTAAGACTATAAATAAGCATATTATAAAAATAATCTGAAGGCAAAGAAAATAATCGATCAAGCTTACCTGCTAAATGTCAACGTTTCAATTGAATATAGACACTGTTAAAAACATAACGCTTAGTGTATATTAACCTTATATGTAACACTTAGTATACAACATTGTACAAATAAAAATATATTTATAGAACGACGCAGGAGGCGGAAGAAAATTTTATTTTCACATTCGAAAAACATCAATTGCGAGTGAGACCGCAGCGAAATTTACGTCGAATAACCAGATATTAATATTGCCATAAAGAGAAAAATAATTCGTATACGTAATGCGTTTAGAATTTTGGCAATATGACTTATTCCATTCAAAACCTGTCCCTTTCATAGCATTGCTCACATACCGCAGTGACGTCTATTAAGTGTACACATACACAGCGAATTGTCAACACGAATTCGCTCCAAAATAAAGCTTCATGTGGTAAAATGACATGCTATATCTTCAATTTATTTCCTCGCGTAAATTTAGCTCTTTTGAAATTGCATCGCTACTAAGAAAGGAATTCACGAATAGAAATATTCTGCGGAACGTATCGGACAAAATTGAACGTTAAGCTTTTCTTCTCGGCGCATTTAATACATTTACACCCGGCAACATTCCAACGATTCTCCGACTTAGAAGGAGAGAAACCTTCTCTTCAAACATTCTCTTAACTCGCGTGCCCGCTTTGACACGCTGGATCCCGACTTTTCTCGCGCTCCAAGATTCAATTAGAGATCCAGCTCTTAACTAGGATCATCATGGCTATCGTGCTATCTAAATCGTATCGCGACCGTTGTTTCGAATAATTATATCCACGGTGGTAAAGAAGCGATGAAAACGTTAGCCTAATTAGACGCAATTACTATTGTTACCAGTCACGGAAACACGGATTAGCTACTGTAATCCATTTATCTAATTTCTGCCTGTTGGGCGGTCTCTTTCATTACACGGGCAATTTTGATCTCGCTTGCCGATATATAAAGCGTTTCTTTGTTAGCTTTACCGTGTCTTTCTCTATGTGAATGGATTCAGTGTGCAAAGTTAATTAAAAAGAAAGTTGTTGCGTTTACGTATGACTCGCGCAATCTTGACTCGATGTGATAGCTACATTTGTCTTCGTTTAACTTCTACCTTTGCCTTCATTTACCTTCTAGTTTATCGTTATACTGTATAGTTAATAATGCTGCCTGCCATTTTATAACCCATATCTGCGAAATGATCGACAAATTTCGAGTACAACGTGTTCAATATCCATAGAACGTGATAAACAACCTCGTATAATTTGATGTTTTACGAAACGTCTTTTTATTATCCTTTTAACGCAATACTTGTTTATACATTATACCAAACATTTGGGATTACTTCACATTTGTAAAATATCAGTGGCAATTTCTTTCCTTTCGATACATTATTTAGGATAAATTTTTCTTAAGCAACAACATTCTGAACCGACCTTTTCTTCAAATTCTTAAATTCCGTGAAATACGCGTAATGAATCCAAACTTTGATATATAAACGATGTTTAATAAACGATGTAAAAGATACCGTATTTTGAATAAGATGGAAGTTACCCTTTGTTCGTGGTTGAAAAATGAACCAGTGGAAAGCATGCAAGTTGATCCATATCCTAATAGAATCATTTTCCGTGTCACGATCGTAAAAATAGATCATTAGTCTGTAAAATAATGTTTTCGTTTTTAACTGAAATGAACACATCTACAAATCATCCGCATCTACAAAACTGAGCATATATCCTCCTCGTTCCTGTATCATACCTTTAGCCATCTTTTTACGCACAATGCCTTCACTCGTCTATTCCCTAACTTTATCCGATACTTTGATAAAGCGTTTCGATTAATCAACACGAGTGGCTACAACACGCGTTTTGCTTAAAGTTAACGCGTCGATCGGCAATCAATTTCTCCACCGCTGAGACACCACACACGTACTTACATACATGCGTAGCAGCATATGGTTGCTCACGCACGTGTACACTGTCAACTTGATTAGGCAGATTCGCCAAACTCTCGGCTGAGTAATAGCGGGAGTCATTAGATCGCGACGAAGCTTGGCATTCCTGACTCCACGCCGCGTAATAAAGCGGCACGTCTACGCACACGCGTGCATCGTATTACGTACGCCTGTATACTAGCGTTTGCTCGCGCGCGCACGCGTTACCGCGGAGCGTTTAATCAGGGCGTTCCTTCGGAATCCTCGCGAACACCAGTGGAATCCCGCGACGAGAATCTTCATCGTATACGTTCGTTCAATTTTCTGCGATATAGACATGTACATACCGTGCTTCTAGATGATAAACGTAAAGCTTCTCTCAGATTAATTGCGCTTACTGACGTCGAATACTTATAGGTAAATGAACAAGGTTTAGAAAGAAGAAAAAATTGGACGAGTCACTGAAATTTGGAATTTGCATCTACATGTACGTTGCCGATGTCGAATACTTATCGGTAAATGAAGAAGGTTTAGAAAGAAGAAAAAATTGGACGAGTCACTGAAATTTGAAATTTGCATCTGTATGTACGTCACCGATGTCGAATACTTATCGGTAAATGAAGAAGGTTTAGAAAACAGACAAAATTGGACGAGTCGCTGAAATTTAAAGTTTGCATCTATATGTACGTTGCCGATGTCGAATACTTATCGGTAAATGAAGAAGGTTTAGAAAGAAGAAAAAATTGGACGAGTCACTGAAATTTGGAATTTGCATCTACATGTACGTTACCGATGTCGAATACTTATCGGTAAATGAAGAAGGTTTAGAAAGAAGAAAAAATTGCACGAGTCGTTGAAATTTAAAGTTTGCATTTATATGTACGTTACCGATGTCGAATATTTATCGGTAAATGAAGAAGGTTTAGAAAGAAGAAAAAATTGCACGAGTCGCTGAAATTTAAAATTTGCATCTATATGTAGGTTACGAGTGGTCAGCACGTTAGGAGTGTCGACCATGGAAGGTAAAGGAAGACGTAAGAGTTATGTGAGAATGTTTGTAAAAGGATTTGATGATTTACTCATGGTCGATGTGATTAAACAAAAGTTCGAACGAAATCAACTTGTTCTATGGATCTAGCATGTTTTAGAAGTATGAGACTGGAAGTAACATTACATTACATGGTGGTTATCTTATATCAGGAGACTTTTCATCGATTAACTCTAGGTTGATTTGGCCATTTTGAACGAGAAAAACGTCAAATGCTAAAACAACAGTATAACGTATTTTATTTAAGAATGATGACTTTTATAAAGTACAAACTACCTAGTACAAAATAATTTCTAGTCTCTCTTATAGAATAAAAGTCACAGTCAAGAAACAGTTAAAATTTGATTTCAACCTTAGCTTGATTTCAAATTTGAACGAATATTCTACCTCGACCAAAACAAGAAGTTCGCATTAATAAAGCGTTCCAAATGGATCGAAGCAATTCGAAGCGAAGTAACTCGAGACGAACGAAGACTAGTATAAAAACTTGAAAGAATATTTCAAGTGAAGTAAATAGTAGGTTCATACTGCTACACAGTCGTTTCACGTTGGTTGAATTCAAACGACTTGCAATTCAGTTAACTTTGACTAATCTGAACGATGCTTAAGCGAGAGAGGCTGACTCGTGTCCTGGGTGAACCTCGTTAGTTATGATGGATAATATACCGAGTTAATGACGTTACAATGTCCGCAAACAATCTTCGCAACACCTGCGAAGCGGTCGTCGATCGCGTTTCGCGGACGAAACCGTCCGTAATCAATTAAACACGTGGACGATAAACGAAGCGGGGAAGAAAAAAACGATAGCCTGTCACGAGGAATTACGCGATACCCAGTGATTAATGAGGCTACTGTATCGATGATATCCGATGCGAGATTAGAGGGTGGTCCCCCGGTTGACTAGAGGTCCCTTGATCGGCTTCGACCAACTTGGATATAGATGAAACAACGTAGAGCGAACATACACCGAGAAAACGTGTAAAAATTACACGCACACAGAGTTATCGTTTAAATTAATCGTTTCTGTACCACTTCTTCGTAGAATGGCGAAAGAATTCGATTCTTTCGAAAAATAATCGTTGAATGCACTATGCTTGTACACCGTTGAAGCATTCATCTTCTTCCTTTGACATATCTTTTCTAATCGCATTGATACTGGAGGTGTGTCTTGAAGCGATTACTAGGACAGTGAATAGTTTAATGTGAGATATATGTGTATATCGTATATATATGCGTGTGTATGTATGTGAGGTATCAGATATATATTCGTCGATAGAGGATTAATAAAATCAAATATGGGCAGCGAGAAGCACATCCACCACTGTTCCTAATCTGTAGTACAACAGAAAAATAAATTAAAAACTACAACGCACGCCATACTCCGTGTAACATGCCATTACCATATTCCATCTGGCGTACTTTGTATCGAAGTCCTGGCTTTCTCACGAGGATATCAGTTATAGCCTCGTTTAAGGGTAAAGATCCCTCGCGTCAGACAAGGATGCACTACAACGACACTACATCTCGTCAAATTTCAATCGTCCTCGATGTACATCCGAAAACGACGTGGTCGGTGATCGTGTCGCGTACTTACGCGCCACTATGGTTCGACCTCCAGCGACGAGGCGGTCCGAAATTTATTCTAACGCGGACACAAATAACGTTAAAACGCTAGTCGGCCGTGTTTAGAGAGTAGTCTTTCTCGTCGGTAAGTACCGGCCGGAATTCAGCCAGCTAGATTGAGAGATATTCCGGCCATCCACACGGAGGTGTATGGTTGATGCGTATACGTACGAGACCGGTTGGAATGGTGTGCGACGGCTGCTGAGCAATAGGGCCGACGGGAGAGACGAGGAGAACGCGAGAGAGACCGAGAGAGAAGTTTTTCTGGTGGGGATAGGCCTCTGCGTGCGGTCCCTTCTTCGACGGACCACCCAAGTAGACCGGCTTACACCGGCCATACACACGGCCCCAAACACTGTGTGCTCACCTACACAGTCACCTACGTGACCGGCCTACACCTACACACCTGCCAGCACGCACGATATGTACCGACGAGGAGCACGAGCGCGCCCCGTTCACGTGCACGCGCGTCTAGCCTCGATCCAATGAACCCTATGGTCGCACGGAAACGATCCACCGGCCACTTATGAATGAATACGTCCGATCGGGCTTCTTTATTCTTCTGCCGGAAGATCGAACGAGTCGCGTGGATTTTTGGTGAAAGAGGTTTTCGACGAGATCGATTGGGAATTTTGATCTGATTGTGAATGAGGAAAGCACGAGGTTTGATGCGGTTTGAAGATGTGTGCGAAGGTTTGAGGTTTAGCGGACGGTTCTTTTCGGGTTCACATGATGAATGAAGTTGAAGTATTGTACAGATGACGAGTAAAGTGTCGCAAAATAAAACGTTCCAAGAGATGCAAACGCGAAGAAGAAACAAGGGAAACAACGGAGTTAAAGTCGTAATGATCAGAATCGAAAAGCACTTAGAATTATGCTGACAAGTTGAATGAAGTTTGAGACCGATATACGAGTAATTGTAGCACTTAGTTGATATTTGTGTATTTTTAAATTTTGTTTCCTATGGTAAATCTAGTGTTGTTACAGCTACTAGAATTAACCAGCGTAATTAGAATTAGCAGGGCACACTTTCCCATAGCTTCAACGTATTAAAAACAACTTTAAAAAGCTAGAAACTAAAATACGAACGGATGGTGAAGCGAATGGACCTCTTTATACCGGCTGAATAAAAGGCACGACGTACTTCAGTCGCGTTTTAACGTATGGATTTTTACGGCAGAAAGTCATTTGCAGAGACCAGCGACTGCTTTCTCGGAAGCAAGCCGGGCAGTGCACGGTAAATCACTAGCGGTCGAACGGAAATTTCGTGCCGTCTCGTAGGGTACCTGACTTAACAGGTGTTACGCGACTTTATAACGTTCGAGAAGCCGCGTACCCTGCCGGTAGTAACGTACGGGTTTTACACAGGTAACCCCGTGACCCCTCGACGCTGGAGGTCGTTGATGGCCAACGTCGTCTACCAGCGTCTGCTCGGACAACGAATCATCAAGACATTTTCAAGATGTTCGGCTGTATCTCGGCTGCCTTGCAAATAGATCAACATTTTTATAGTAGAACTCTGTTTAAGTCCATTGAAGGACGAACAAATCGTATAACAGGAGCTTGTATAAATCTTCGTTTACACGTTAGAAGTTCGTGTATAGATAAGAAGATTCAATCGGCGGAAGATCATTTAGTTAGACTATAGAAATAAAATTTCATTGCACTAAATAGAGTTTCTGCAAATTCATTGAATTAGAATTTCATAGTATTTGAAATTTTCAACGTTTCTCGTGTTTCTAGTATGTATAATTCAGAGATGCGAACGAATTGTAATAGTAACATTTCATTAAACATTTTATGTCCTCGTTATTTTGTTGAACGTTTCGAAACGTCGTCTTTAATCAAGTAATACGATGGCCGAGGATCAATAAAGAAATACCTTAAGTTCCTTAGGTTCCGGACATTTTCCACGGCATTAAAATCGGGTGATTTGTCTCACTATGGAAATATGCATCGAATGAAACGTTTTCCGGTGAAAGGAATTCTTTTGGCCCCGTGACTTAACTAATAATATATATTACGTAAACTCTATTTCTAGTCGATTTACCAATTATGTACATAGCGTCGTGATTAAAAACTAAAATTTTTGTACGTCGTCCGAATTCAATAACCGTAGACTACAGTTCAAACTAAAATTCGTTCATTCTAAGAATATATTTCCAACTCTTCGAGAACAGTTTCGTTTCAACGTTTAACCTTCGTATTATCACTGACAAAGCGAACAGGGCGAAGAAAGGGCAGGTGATTGAAAGTGAATGAGTAAATGAAAAAGGTGAGAGAAGAAACGATGCAGATGGTGGCAAGGGGCGAAAGAAGAGAAGCCCGGACGTGGAAAGCTGCCGCTCATTATTGCAATTAGCATGCTAATCTTGGGGTTGGCTTAATGAATATGAAAATGAGCGTCGGCGATTCCAAAGCAGTGCGGCAGACCCCATACGACAACGGCTGATGTACGTATACACGTCCGTGGGAGACTATTTCAGACTATGTTGACCGTGGCTCGAGACTCGGTAAAAGGAGAGGTGGCTGCGAAGAGATAGGTACGCGCCTGGTAGTCGTACACCTATTATAATCTTTATGGCTTCATCTTCAGGCGATTCGACGATTAAATGGAATAGAGTTGAGCATTGAACCGCAAGCGAGCCACTCGATTATTAACGGTAATGACGCATGAAGACGAAGTACGCTCTAACCCACTACTGACACTGTACCAAGAGGAATTGTAGATGAATGTAAAACAGCTGCTTCCGAACGAGTGAATTATTATACGGATAATCTCTAATTTTCTGGTCATCGTTGTGATGGAGATCCGATATTGCAAGATTTGCCAATAAACGATTAATGGATATTAAGATTTTTAAATATAAATTCTTGACTTTAACTCAAGTAAAGTATCGTAAGTTTGACGTCTTAAATTACATCCCACGTAATGTACTTATTCACGCGTATTTGCTTCTTATCGAAAGTTGAAAGTAGGTGTTTTCTCGCGTCAGATATCTTTGGCACGTAGAAATGAATATTTCTGAAATCGTCTATTCTGAATTTTTTTACCATTTTGAAAGGGCTAGTGTTACTGTACACCATTACATCGTAAAAGGTAATTTAATTAAGGAGCTCTGCAAAAACACTCTATATGTAAGTATGTAGTTATACGGGTGAATTATTACGAAACTGAAATAGTAACAATTCTGTTGACAAGTATTTTCTAAGGTTTCTATGTTGATTTCTAACGGACAAGATAAGGATCTCGGTAAATACCGGTAATTTTGTACCTGATATACTGTAGGTTTACAACTTCATCTCAGCATATGGTGGCGGGTAAAACGAGTAACGCGAACGAGAAGGGCGTGAAACCTTGGTAGAAGGAAATTTAAACGAGAATATTTTATCGTTGACTTTCTGATTGACCGGTGTAAATTGATTAGATTATCCTATAGGTAAAAGGTAATTTCCGTGTCCGCGTGTAACAAGAAGCAAAGCCGATATACATAAATGAACGATCAATAATACGGCTTATATAATCAAATATATATTATTATAACAGGATATAAAGACAAGAATGACGTACTTGACTTGCTTTCTGAAGTGATTTAGGTAATACGATAATTTTTATAACTTCAATCATTCTTACGTTGTTAAATGATATAAGTATCGTCTAAAAATATACAATGTATCGTAATTATAACGTATCGCGTTAACGTCTTTTCTTTAAATGCATTTTAAAATGGCACTAGACACATTCCGTTGATTTCCAGCTTTCTTTTTCAAATTTTACCAATACTATCACGACATTCGCTAATGAAGTATCAAAATGTTTTGTATAAGACACCTAACATTCACATATCAATCAAAAGTTTCTATATACCACTCTATACAAAATCTTAGCAACTTTTAGCTTTAGTTTTAAATCCAAAACTATAAGTATAAGAACTATATAGCTGCAGAAACTGTTTACAAAAAGACATTGATTTTTTTGCAGTAGTCGATAGAAGTTGATTATACATACAGAGCAAAGGCTCATCAGCTTAAAACTTTCAATTTCGGAAGGGTAGTTCTGCGCTTGAATGAATTCTCATGCTCCAGCTAATTATGCGCATTTTGTTGGGCGGCCGGGTGCTGCGAAACGGTTTTAAGCACAGGGTTGGATGGAGGCGAGAACCTCGTCACGATAATGAGCCATTAAATGATTGTCGTAGCGAGGAACGGTTTTATTATCTCGCGGTCGGCAAGATAAACCCGCTACCGACAAAGCGGCTGCGAGTACCTTGCGACGAACACTTCATTACGAACTTCCGATTGCCGAAAAACGCCTCGGAGGCAATTAAAACCGGTCTCAATTTTGCGTGGAAGAACGTTACACCACTTAATGACCAGCGTCGTTCGTTCGGCGATCGATGTTATCCGAGTCGATTCAATTTTTGCCCATTCGCCAGAAAATTGGCGCGCTAATTTCCAACGTATCGGTCTTTTAATTTACAGCACGCGAGCAATTGTTATTTAGATAATGTTAGTTGATCGTGACAACGTGGATAAAGTTTTGTAGGAGTGGTTTCTTGTTCTACGCCATCCATGTTCGTTTGTGCCTTCCATGCAGAATCATTATCATGAAATTATCGTATGATACGAATTACCGCGAAGTTAACCGATACCTTTATGACGATTATACCGTCGCTAATTCGTGTCTGAGAGACATATAAATTATAAGCGATAGTTGTTTGACTCGTAACAATTTATTGTTCGTTTACAAATTCTTCCGTGTTACGTCTGTAACTCTTCCGCTCGTGTTAGTTTGCCATTACCGATTCGCTAGTCGAATCGACTAATGTGTTCAGTTTCCAATAGCGATCAATTTACCACCAACATACCAATTTCGTTAACAAAGTACCCAGCATCATTTTCAACAAATTACCTTTGATAGATTTGATTTATTTGACGTTCGTAAAACTCGTGTCAACTTCAATCGAACGACCTTCCGTTCGTGCATAAAGTCACGCCATTACCTCAGTACATCGCAATATTCCTTTCCACGGGGGTAAAGTATCCCAGGGAAACTTTGAGATCGCGATAAAAAGTTTCCGCGTAACAGCAGTGGCAGAGTGGACGTCAACGGTTCTCAAACAACGCAAGAACTTTCGAAACAAGTGGAAAAGGTGGGACGTTGGTGTTGTTGATCGCGTGCTGGTTGCCGTTGACGCGCGATGAACTTGGTCGCGTTTGAACGTAAGAATGCGTCGTGGGAGTTCGCGACGACATCATATCTATGGCGGACAGGCGGCCTTTCAACACCGTTTAGACGCGCGCTGAATTTTCCTCGCCTCTTCCACGTATTCACCCGCATGAATAATTAAGAGCTGAGAGTTCGGTCGACGTGCGCGTTCTCCCGGCAACTGTATAAATCCGGTTTGCCTGTTAAAAACTGAACGTCCGTCACGAACGAGACGAACGCGTTTGTCGCGACACACGGTGACAAAGTGCCTGTGGCTCGCGTGTTTTCGTGTTTTCACCGACGCGGATCAACGAAACGAAGGGTTCTCGAGGTCGAGTAAATCTCGCAGGGGTTAGCCAGGATGCCGCAGAACTTACCAACTAAACTGATCGAACTTTCGATTTACAACGACGACGGTGAACGCCGTGGTATAGCCGTTGTTGCGTTTCGCCAAATGCCAGTTGCATCCGTACCTGCGTGACCTTCTCGCGAATTGAGTAACACCTGAGAAATTTATCATCCAGTTCGAAATCAAGTTGTCAGATCCTCCGGGACGATGCTCGCGATAATTAACGCTCACGCAATTCGACCATATAATAAGATAGGTTCGCTCGAGCCACCGAAACTTCGTCGTCTTAACATTCAATCTTCAACAACGAAACTTGTTTATACACAGGCTGAAACAGCTAAATATCTGCCTTATTTATCGTTGTAGAAAAAATCTCTGGACAAAGTTGCACTATTTCAAGGAGCACACGTGTGTAATGTGGAAATCATTTTCTCTCTGTGTCGTTTCTTTTGTTGTTTTTTTTTTTTTTTTTTGACAGATTTTCACGGTGTCAAACTTTTTTGTATTTATATGATACGAAAGCGTTACTAAATGGTACGAAATGTAATATTATTTAATACGCTTGGATCTAATCAATTATTATGTAATAATTAGTGTATAATTACATTATAATATATATAATTATAATTACGTATACAATGCTATACATTATAATATAACATTCTATTAGTATATAATACATGCTATAACATATATATATATACGGTGGCTTGCAAATACTTTTTGTAGGTATCGTAGCTTAGCTGAAATATCCTTCTGATTCGAATAATCCTATTTTTATTCCAGGGAACGTTATAATTCCGCATAAAGCGTAAACGTGGTTGCAGAGAACATACGGCGACGATCATAAGGCTGATTAGAAATAGATTGTGCTGCATTACACGACTTTTACTTTAACGAATGGGAAACGCAAATCGTTGATTTAGCAGCGGTATGCGATGTCTTTTTCAGACTGTTTTGTAATTCAGCAACGTTCTCAGGCGATTCTAAAGTCGTACCACGGGCTTTAAATAAATAAATCTGTATAGCTATGGTTTCACCTGAGAGCAACGCTGCAGCCGATTCATCGTTTTAACGGTGCGCATTCAATTGGTAAATTCAAGAAAACTTGTCGACGCACTCTTACACTCTGCTAGTTAACCTTTACCTGCACGTTCTTCGTATAATCACCGTTGATCTATCAATATTTACAGTCCGTGATTCGCGGGTCAATTTTAAGATAAAATCGCGATCTATTCGCTTGTAAATTCTTGAAATAAATTTTTCTACGTCATTTAATCGTCGACGTAACGGGTCTCGAGCAAACTTAAGAAGCATCGAGTGCGATAAACGTGGTGTAAGTTCGAAGCAGGAGCCAATTGCTTGCAGGTTTTCCTGAACTGTTTGTTAAATTGAATTATAAATTATAAATGAAGCAAACATTACAATATGTATCATTGTGATTAACCCTTACTGGGCGGAAGTTTAATCGTCGTTTATCACGAACGTCGAATGTCTTATTTTATAACAATAAAACAAAGATCCAAACGGTAAGAATCTTTACCTTCGCGATTGTTTATATGTATATGTATATTCATAATTTGATAAGATTCTCCGCGTACAGTATAATTTAACCAGCTTCGAGGTTTTAATTAATTAATCTTTAAATACGATTTCTTTCGTGGAATTTATTAGCGCGTCTATTCGAGGAAAATGGGCGGCGTAATTCATAAAACGGTCTCACGGAACGGATTCACGGAGCGTCACGGTTTAAAGAAAGAGAGAAAAATGTTTGAAGAGGTCCTAAAGAGTCGCGCGAAGCTCCACGAACCATGCTCTCGCCTTGCCATTCGTCCGATCGTCCCGTTAATATCGCGAAATTAAAAGCCCATAATTTATGGGCCGTTTGAGGACCTGGTGCTATCCCCTGAATTATGGCTCCCTTAACTAGACTTGAGTTACGACGAGCCACACCGGGACTCGTCCTCCTTCGACTCTTCTGCTCTTTGAGTCGTCCTTCTTTTCCCCTCGTTCCTTCTTTGCCCTGTCGCGTTCTGGCCCTCTTGGTACGAGTTCGAAGTGCGTTCATCGTGTTCCTCGATTTTCAGCCACCTATTTCCGTCGTGGCACCTTGACTTCGGGATGCACCGCTACGGGATGCTGGCCGTCTTTAAATCTCTCCTCTTTTTCCCCATCTTCGTTTCGTTCACCCTTTTTTTTTTTTTTTTTCATCGTCCGAGAGACCGACGATCCTTTTATCGTTCGAAGAAATAAGCCAACTTGATTTCTAAAGGTGAATTTACGATCATTTTTGCGAGCTCCATCGAAATCCCATTCGTATCGGTAGCTTGACGGATATTTTCAGTGTTGGAACAACCCTTCAGCGGGATGGCGTGACAGTTGGCGTTCTTAAAATTGGCTTCGAGTTCCGAACTTTAATTCCTTCAAATAAAGGGAGTAAGCGATGGTTTAACGTTACTGGCATAACAAATAATTCAGGAACAAATTCCTTGAAGAATATTTTCAACAATCGTCCTCGGTACGACGATTGAAGAATAGAAACGACTGAAGCATCGCGTTCGAAAAATTTGGAAACTTTGGCGATGGTTCAATATAAATGTTTTCTGAACTTTTTCAGCTCAAAGCTCAAGCTGTAAGGGCTGAACTCCGTAAATGGAGAATATGCAGAAAGTCGATAAATCGAAGAGATGAAGGAAAATATCGTTCCGAGATGTCGCAAGTGAATAATCATTCTTAAAAATTGGTAATTTAACTAGAAAATGAAAAGGAACAGGCAATTCGGATAATTCAGACGTTTCGAGGGCCAAGTTTAGGAACTCACGATTGACTTTCAAACGTTTGTTCGTCGCTAATGATCTTTTTATGCTGTTCCAACCATCATTTCACACCCAGTCGTTCTAATAATTCTTGATAATCCTGCGTTTCCTGCACCTTCCCGTAGACTTCGTTCCTTTCTCGCTACCGGAAGGTCGTAAATTTCCAAGGTTTCACGTCCGACCACTCCCACGATCCTTACCGCGAGACAGCCGATCCACGAAGAAGCGCCAGGTCTCGAATGCGCCCCTCTTTTCCAGTTGCAACTAACGTGAAAGGTGGAGCGATGAATTTACGGATTTATCGTCCAAATAGCGGTTAATTATCGTACGTTCCTAATCATATCCTAGCGTGTACGATCCAAAGGAAAATTGATTCTCCATCCGCGTTATTCTTAGTCTGACTTTTGGACAATCTCTGGAAAGTCTGTCACTTTTTAAGAAATGTTTGGCTCCATATTAAACGGACCTCCTTATCGTCGATTATCTTTCGAACAGACATAAATACACACCTAGTTTGGAGAAAAGAAACGTTCTCAGGTTCGTAGATACGACATCAGTTCGAAGCAGCTGTTTCGAGGAAAGGTCTGGCCTCTCGGAGATCTTGACTAGGTAGCAATTGTCCTTAAATGGTTCTCGATATTAGTGAGCCTGGAAACCGATGCTCGACTACTATACTTAAACGATCGAGAGCTGGTTGTTTGATTCGATGGAAAAGGAAGACGGAGAAATTTGTGACGGGGCGAAAACATGTTTCCATATGTCAATGGCTCGTAGGAAGCCAACTTACTTAACAGATGACCGGAAATAATACCGACTTTTTGCTTAACCGAATGGTTCCACGTTATTATATGGACAACGCCGTTTTCTGCTTAAGAGAAAGTATATTACCGCGAAAACCGCGCTGCTCGTAATTAACGCCAGTTAGCTCGCGAACAATCGCCGTGGAAATTTTCTTCGTGGCATTCCACATTTTGTATAACGGGCCTGTTAACAGTCCCATTTTCCTCTTCTTACGTATTTCCTTCTTCTCTTCGCATTCTTCCCGCGCGAGACAAATTTGATGGCCAGAAGAAACACATTTCTCGCACAGCAAGCGAATTGCGTTTCGAGTAATATCGCTCTTCGCTTCTAAGACTTCTCGAAGAGAGTTGCGCCAGTCGATCGATGATTACCGATACGGCTGGCACTCGTGAATCAAGCACCTGTAGGTCAGATCCATTTGTGACCGATTTACACAACGCGCAGTACTGCTTCATTTCTTACGGTCTGTTCGCGAACTGTGCCACGTTTTACCATTACACGAGAATAAACGAGCGTTTGCTACGAGATTCATTGGATTTCGCTGAAACGGATATATATTTGAACAAGCAACTCTTGCGATTCTTTGTACTATTAGAGCGAAGGTACATTAAAAAGGATTTATTTAAAGGATAAGGCTGCTGTCGATATCGAGACTAGTCTTGAGTAAGCGTCAACTCTTTCTATCGTATAAACATCGACTTTTTCTACGATCGTGCAAGCGTTAAACTGCCAAGATTTTCCTCTACTTAGCGTTAGAACAAGCATTGGAACAAACATTAAAATGAAAAACAACAGACTTTGTTTCATTTTCAGAAACAGGTGGGTGTTTCTGGTAAAATTAATGTTGACATTTATTGAGATGGAGACTTCGTTGTGTGACTTATTCTCATCGTGTCGCTTTAAATGTCGGTCATGTCACTTGTCTCTTGTATGGTTGGTACAGGTTAGGTACAGAGCGGTAGTTGTACTATTAAGATGCAAATCTACGAATATGTATCGTAACATACGATTAAAGAAAAACAAAGCTGAGTCTTCAATCCACCTGAAATAATTTCGCTCGTATTCGAACTAAACAAATAACGAAATTGTAGATCCGCGTATTGATAAATTCATCGACCATAGGTACGAATCTACCGATGAATTCTACAAAGATCGTATAACTGTCGAAATTCAAAGGATATTGTAGATTCTGGATTCCCCTGAGCATCGGCTTGAATAAGGAATAAATTGAGGAAGCTCGTCGTTAAGGGTTAACTATATCTATATGTAAACGTCTCTACCGAAGCAAAGTTTTTCCTCTAATTAAGGTGTAATAACGATTCCAATAGCGTCGTATACCTATCGATGATCGCCTATTTGACCGGTTCTCACGAGCCTAGCACATGTGCAAGCGAGCTGTTTATGCTCGTTTCTACACGCTGTACTGTTGTAGACACGCGTGTCTTATGTGCAGTCACAGAGGGAAACAAGTGGGAAGCAAGAAAAGAAAAAGAAAGGGAAGAAAAGAGAGAGAGAGAGAGAGAGAAAGAGCAGCACTGTACCTGCTCGTTGTCATACATTAGAGTTAATTAAGTATGTTTAATTAAACTCGTTGCTCCCCTATCTTCTGTCACCGAGAGAGATGCCCCAACACTTCCTCGGCTAGTAACGTCCCTACTTATTTATGATTCCTCCCACGTCTCGTTTCTCCCATTTTCTCTCGTTACACTCCGATAAACTTTAAAAGTGTTAATGATTCCTGGCTTCGATTCCACGAACGATTGGAATTTCTCTCGATCGGTTGACCATTAACGAGCAGACTATGCTTGTTTTTGGAACGAGCCATCGTGGAAGCAAAAGCCTCGTCGTAAAGACCTTATCAGCTGGGAGAGAGCTATCATCGTAAGAATGCCTTCTGTTCGTCGAGTTTCTTCGTAATATCATAGCTTACTAATAATACTACGTATTATAGAAAATAGATCTAACGCGTTATACCGAAACGGCCAGCAAGATGCCAGAAAATCAATCTCTTCTTAGACAAAAGAAACAAATTTTACGTTTACAACATCGTCTTGTCCCTGGCCTGCCTCGTGGCTTCTGCACATTAGTGTATATAATTTGAACAGCCATTAAAAGAACATTATATAATACAATGAATTTTCCTACAGTTAAAAAACTACGTTACTTCGTTACCCGCTGCCAGGGATAAAATACCAACGACTTAAACCTGGCGTCTCTAGCCGCCAAAAAAAAAAAAAAAAAAAAAAAAACAAGAGAAAAGAAGCAAATCTCGAGTGATAATTCTCTTCTCACATAGAGCAGAGTCGCGTTAATCCCCGTGGAAACGCGGATTTATTTAGTATCGAGAATGGCGTACAAAGAGGCCTCGAGCACACGGCGTAACGTATTTTATAATTATCCGCGCGAAATTGCCGTTTGGTGGACAAAAGGGTGGAGGCAAAAGGGATTGGTGGTAGCGTACATTTACACAAACACAAGCGACACAGGGCACGCACGGTACGCCTTGCCGCACATTAACGTGGAAGACGTACGGCGGCTGTGCAGTCCAAGTTATGCGAGTCGCCGGCTATGTCGGACCATAAGTGAAGAGAGGCAATTGCCTTTTACACATCCTCGTTCCCATTTTCCCCCCGCAATGGAATGGGTGCCATTACGTCTCCTAAGAATCGGTTCTCGGGTCCGCGCTATGCGTCGCGCGGCCGGTTCGTGTGTTCGTGCCGGGAGCCGATTGTTAACGTGTACGCGAGTACGTGCCGTCTCCGCTCGCGGATATCGATCGACAGTGCAATACCGCTTCTTCAGGAATGCCAGGCACACTCAAGGAGAGCCGGCAGAAAAACGGCTAACTGTTAATCGCGATGCGCTACCGAGTGACAATATAATTCAATTCCGAGAACCAGCTGCGGATCGGTTTCGCGGGAATTGTGTTCCTACGGATCGGTGCGTCTCTTGCGTCTTCGACGTTCGTCGCGATCGTAGATCGTATACAGTGGCTCGCGAAAGTATTTCAACACTTACGATTTAACGCTGTTAACGCTCAAAATTTTATCAGCACCGCAACGTTTTTGCATCGGCTTTTGTAATTATGTTGATCTTTGAAACGAGTTGAAAAATGTACGTGGAAGATATTCACTGTTTCTTAGGAATTACATGTCTATCGCGAAAGATTAGACGATCTTAAACGTGTAATTAATGCTAAAGTCTCTCTAAATAATCGCCATGTACTAATATAACGGATTGTCTCTTCAAACACTTTGCTGATATTTGCGAATTGTATGCCTGCCACAAATATCTCGCGATTTGTCTATGTACGTTTTCAGATTCGCCTCAAATTTACTAATGTAATCACGGCAGCTGAGATAACAGTACCAATGAAGTTTCAAGATACTTCGCATAACACACGTAACGTGTTCATAAAAGGTTCTTATAAATATTCGAACACCATCGTGAGCAACTACAGGTAGATTGCTGGTCACGAGTAGACTGCGGTTTGTTAAGTAAAACGAAGTAAAACTGCTCCTAATTTCAACACATTATCTGTTATGTGTTTTCTCGACGGTAGTTAGGTATGTACTCTACATTAGTAGTCAGAGACTCGCCATAAATACTGATAAGATGAACAAGGCCTTTTTTTTAAGAAAATACGGTAGAATATGGTCGCGTTATCTGTTAGTCGACGAAAGCTGTGCCGATATTAGATTTTTTCACGATGTTACAAGACGGAGGTTCCAGGCAACTGATTGCTATATAAGGGGTGAAATGATATCGTTACCACGAAAAGTTAGTTAAAGTTTATATTAGCATGTATCTCTCGTTTGGGTCTTTTTCGCGGTCAAATTACAAGATAATTTCTCGTATATTATGCACGATAAAAATATATTGAGTGTGTCGCGCACGCGTCTAACATACTTGAAACGATGCGGAAAGCTCACGAAGCGAAAGTCACTCGATTTCTCAACATTCGTTCGTTTTCGAGAACGGCCGGGAAATTCATGCTACTTTCATCGTAATGCATTGGTAATGCGCTAATAGCTTTCTTAATAATTAATTGTACGTCGAAGCATAAATGATAAAAACACGCGACGGCTACGAGAGAAGAAAGAAAAAAGTGGAAAAACTCATCGAATGCTGTTTAATTTTTAGTTTATCTTGTAATTTGGTATAGCGTTCGTGTAATTGATCGTAGTTGCCGCTGAATACGCTTCCGGTTTTCTACGTTGATTCGAGCTGTTGATCCGCTACACACTAACGACGGTGGCTTTTTTGCGTGAAATCTGAACATCAAACTGCGAAATACATTATACACTAGATTGGAAGGATGTCGTTGAAATTCTCTCCGGCAAAAAATGATTTCATTAAGCGCTTCCTGAGCGAAAAAATTCGTTTCCTTTAAGGGTGTTCGTTACGTCGGTGTTCGCGTGCAAATGGCTTTCGAAAGTCCTCGTAATTCACGCAAAAACCCGTGCAAAAATTTCGTTCGATGTTTCGGTACGGTCCGTCGTTTCCCGCGAACGAGTTAACTCGTTCAGTGGACCTTAAATGAGTAACCGTGCGTTCCAGCCATAACAATGTTGCACGTCGTTAAGTCGATCGCATTCGGTTTCGTGCACGGTCGTGTCTTCAGCTTCTTAATTACGTGTCGACTAATTATACCGGCGTCTTTATAAAGTTGCTCGGCTACTATGTCTATACATATACGTATATTATATCGCGTATCCCGTCGTTACTAGAAATTTATGTACCAATTACTGGGAAAAGCTTACCTAGACGGGGGAAATCAATTTAATTCTCGAATGGTTGCTAAATCAAGTTACAGTTTCACCTTGCGATTTAATATTCGACGCGCGCTGAATTTATGTCCAATATAAATGCTAAATTTTCTCCCGAGATTCCACGCGTTCTGTTCTAGAAATAAATGACGGATTAAATAAAACTCTGGATAAAATATTTATGAACGACGGACAACAGACTGTTGGCGAAGTTTAACGTGTCCCTGCAGAAAGGTAGGATGGATGAATCACGACCGATGGCCAGGTTAATCATCATTAAGACGGAAAGCTGGTGCTGCTACGGGCCACCCCGAGGACCTGAGTAACGATCGGGGCAGTACGCGTCGTATCAAGGGTCCGCGTAAATACGCAAACTCGTCGAACACGCTACGTAATTCCGCCGGTGATTGCAAAATATCGTCCCCTCTCGTTTATCACGCGAATTATCCGGACGCAATTCGATCGAGATACGAGCCTCTGATCGACGATCCCGCGCGTTATTCTCATGCGCGAGGAGGAATGAAATTCGTCGGAATTAAAATCGTAATTCGAGCGAAAAGCAAAAAAAAAAAAAGTTGCTTGACCGCTTGCGGGCTGGCTGATCGCAAATCAAGACGTTACAAGAGTAGAAGGAACGAGCGAAATTTATTCGTCACTGCGTCGATCAGCCTGGCAGATGTAGTCGGGGAGGTAGAGGGGGAAAAATATATAACGTTGGACGATTCTCGATTCATACGAGCCGTCACAGTGTCGGGGCCACCATGTCGAAGGATCGCGGCACCCTCGTGATTTCATCGACGCGAGTTAAAAAAAGTGGCATCGACGCTGACGAGTCAATTCATCTCGTTCTACTGACCTCAAACGCCGGATGACGTCAGACGGTGTCCGCGTGAGGGCCAGCCCGTTTCGATCTATTCGAGGCAACGATCGGCGTGGTGGATCGTGACTCACGTTTCGAGACCGAAACACATCTCGCCGGCGAACAGCCTCGTAATTTCTTTTCCAGCCATAGATAATTTATTCCCCCGGCGATGTTTTGACGCACTTCGTTCGCCATCCGTCGTATCGAGTCGATAGGCTTCGATAGGCGTGCGGTGGGTGATCTATGATCCGGCGGATACCACCGCCCGGTGAACGGCGAATTACCACGGTGTTGTAGACGCCAGGCGAAAGGCGAAGCTGCTTTGTGAAATTTCTCAGGAAATTCGCTTCGCCTTCTTTTCATCGGAAATTATTTGTAGCAAAGTGGGGTCACTCGAGACGCCAGAGTTTCAATATCTTAAAATTCCATCTTGAACCGTTAACGATACTCCTTTTATACTACGAGTCGCCCTTAGTTTCTAGTAAGAGAAGAATAAGAAAAACTCGCGTAGTTTTGGTCTAGCAAGAGAAAACGTCAAAGGCGAGGAAATGATTCGAATAATTTAACGCTAGGGTTAAGAAGGTTTCCACAAGGTCCCAAATTATGAAAAAAATGTAATACACACGTTACGGATGCGAATCTTAATTAACATCGATTAAAGAAACTTCTACCTTTCGATGAGTGGAAGTTATATCCTCGTAGAATACCACGGTGTCGAGTTGCCGGTACAAGTACACTCGTATACACGGCAGTAATAGAAAACTAAGACACCGCTAAAAGTCGTGCTGTATATCTCGCTTCTGTCGCTTCTACTTTCTATACCGTATTATCGTAAATGAAAATTCAACGAAGCCTAACGAAGCTTCGTTTAACCCGTTGTTAACCGTCCAAGAAACGACCTATTTCAGGGCGTACAGGAGGCCAGCGACGAGCAGGAAGACGAAAATCGGACGCCGAGCGTGTCGGGGCAAAGAAGAAAACGAGAAGAATAGTCGTGGTGCCCGGCAGTTGCTCTCGCGGCGTCCGTATCGAATGCTAATTAAACGGGTGTCGACTGTATCAAAATACCTAACGGCTGGGCCAGCTTAGTGGACTACAGGCCGATCGGTAGAGAAGGGCCACGGTATAGTTTTGGGGGAACCGTGGAGCCTAATGTATGCCAGTGGGCTAGCACGGTGGTCTCGCGGTACCGTGTGGGTGGTCCACGTTCTCTTGCCAAGGCACTCCCCTATGCTACGGGCACTGTTACGTGCACTATATACCCTTCCTCTCTTGCTTCTTCTTTCTGTCTTTCTCCCTTGTCTATCTCTTCTCTATCCGTCATAGCGCTTCGTCTTTCGAATTTCTTCAAATTTTCCTGACAACCGTCTCACCCTTTGATCAAATTATCCGTAAAAGTGACGCGTTAAACGAGCTTCGTCGTTTTAAGTTCCTTCTATCGCGTACGTATGGCATAAGATGGTTCGTGTGGGAAGAATGAAAACAATACGAGAATAAACAAGCAATAGGCTCGCTCGTAAAGGAAATACCCTGGATTCCGACGATGATAGTCGATGATTTTCAATGGCACTCTGTCGCACCTTTTAAGATCAATCGTATTGCTCGCTGTTCTATTATACCGATACACGTATGGATGTTTCGGTCGCATGAATACAGACGCGACAATGCTTCCCGTATTACAGACCGATCACAACCTCTATACCGATCGTACGACCTCGTATCACTTCATACGCGTTATGCACACAATACGTTCGCTGTTGTATACGACATGTATGTAACTGTACGATTTCCACTATTAACTAATAGGTACTTATTTTGTCGTTATCTGGTGCAATTGCGTTTCGTGGCGGCACGTACACACTTGTTTTGCCAATTTACGCGAACACACGTCCGATTTGCGAGTCAATGAACATAATTTGCGCCAGAACACGAGTAAGCGTATTCATTTTGGATACACGTAACGCACGCGTGTATCTTTTATCTTTCTTCTTTTTTTTCGCATAAAGAGACATATTATTCATTAATATGATTTAGTACAACGAGTTAAGCGTGTATCGTCTTATCGGTTAATTAAATCCTTGATCGCAGGCCGCTGGTACACGTATCAGGCAAACGGTATGTTTCTTAACGAACGTTTCACTGTACGGGATCGCACGTGCGCGCGCGCGCCCATGAGCGCGTCAAGCGTGTGCTAAAAGCAAGCACAGCCAGCCCTTCGTGGCCCTTTACTTACCGCCGGTGTACGACATGCTTACTCGCCTACCGTGTACTCCTCGAATGGGTCGCGTAGGGAGAGAAAGAAGGGTTGTTGAGGACGGAGGTGGAGGCGCACGTGTGGTCGGCGACGTATCGCTCAATTGAGCGAACGGTCCCAAACCGGTCCCCGGGTTTCGGTCGGCCAAGACGACAGCCGAGTGTCACGCTGTTGCCGCGGCTGCTGCTTTGACTAATTTGCTGGCCCTTCCAGTTTCGATATTACTCGATTCCACGCTAACTCCTCTCTTTCATGACTTTACTTGACTCTTCTATACTTTGTACGATGTTTCGTATTGGTTAATCCCATCTCGTTTAAAGAATTTCTCCAAGTTTTCGTCCTTGGGTCTCCGAAGACCCAAGAGTTTATAAGTTATTTTATTTGGAATTATTTTCACGAGACGCATTGTTCGTCGTGTCGGTAAACTCTTTGAATAAATTTTTAGAGAATCAAGGTTATCCTATTTCGAGTTATTGCTATTGAAATTGTACGACATAATTATTGCATCGTAGATACGGATAACTTTTCGCAAATTTTTCACGATGCTTCAGAAGATTCAAATTTTCGAGTTCGATATTACTTCAAATTATTTTCATTGGAATTATAAGAGAATCGAGCGTTCGTTATCGAATCTCGAGGGTCTTTCAAAGTTGTCTGACCACAAAAGCCTCGTTCTACTTGTCGATACTCGGCGAATCTCAATCGAGAACAATTTAACGCAGAGGTAAAAAGTAACGCGTCGAAAATAGGAGGAAAAAAAAATTAGCGACAGAAGGCGGAAAGGCGACGTGCGGAACGGTATATAAGAATAGCTTCGCGTGCGTAGGTCGCGGCAGGAAAAGAAAGGAAACGCGAAGACTCGAGAATGGAAGAATGAGAAAGAGAAGAGGGGAGAGATAACTGGGCTGGGTTTTATTAATACGCTTGAGGACAAATTAGCCAGTTGATTGCACGATTTAATTATAACCGTCTCCTTTGGTCTCTCAGGCTGCTTCAAACCGCCTCGTATGGCCGAGGGAGAGAGTCAACTGGAAAGAAGGAGACGGAGGAAGCTTTCGCTGAGTCCCTGTCGAGGCACGGTATTAAAACGTCGACTTCTTTATTAACAGAGAGTCTCGGACGCGTTTCTCCTTCCTTCTTCTTTTCTGCGTACGCGTGAACGAAACTACGGTCGCCGTGTTATCGTGCTATCTGACCGTAAAATGACAGAGTCGCCGCGCCGGCGGGCCTTCAACGCGGAGACACAGAGATGACGATCTAATTTTTTTAGATCGAGATAGATACGACCGAACGAGAACATCTTTACAGCCTTCTACTCTCGAAACTCGCGGCGAATGTCTTAACCGGAGACAAGAAGGAATAAAACTCGCAAAAATTACAAGTAAATGTTGCAGCACCATCTTGATAAACGCGTCGTACATATGGACCGATCTTTAATATTGATTCTTCGAGGACGTTGGTTCAACGTTGAGGAACCTTTCCAGTACTTGGTGGTTCTCTCGAACGCGAGATCACACGGACGACGAATAAAAAATATCGAACGGAATCTGTCCGGCTACTAGACCACGGTTGTTCAACGATAATGGCCGGTAGTCGGCGGATTTCTTTTCGTTTTACTTTTTACTTCTTTCGAAATAGACACGTTCGAAAAGCGGCGGATCCGCGTTCGAGTCTGTTTGCCAAGCGGAGAAAACATCGTGGAGGGCACTCGATGGTAAAGGTCCCACTAGAAACCTTTCGTGGAGAACAAGTTCGTCCGGAACGTAACGTGTTGCTCGTTTTTCAGGACTATACATAGTCACTATTCATCGTTGGTATAACCCACGGACCTACACGGTGGGAGCCGTGCCTCGTAATGAAGACGTTTCTCTAGGTTAGGGGAAGTTTGACGTTTTTATGGGTCAGCCTTGACTCCTCTTTTTTTCGGCTCCGTGTCTCTCTTTATCTCTCGCCCCCTCTTTTTCTATCCGCGGTGCTCGAACCAGCGAGCGGCAGCTATTTCTCATCGTTCCACCGCTTCTTTCCTCTTCCATGGATCTCTCGCGTTCCCCGAAGGACCGGGTTAAGCCGGCCAAGCTCCGTTATTGACGGGTCTATCATCTCGCTAATTCCGTAATAGGAGGATTTTCGGCTTTAACTTCAACGTTAAGCAAGTTAACGACCGGGTGCTACGATCCACGGTGCAACGACCTTGCAACAGCCGATGCGTCCTGCGGATACGCGACAGGGACAAATCGTTCTTTCTCGCCTGCGTAGTAGATAGAAACGTGATTTGCACGGACGTTCGTACGAAATAGTTCTCTGAAAACTGAACGATGTTAGTCGCGTGACGACTCCAACTATTTAAGTGCTCGCTGCTCTTCATTGAAATTACCAAAACTTTCAAGGTCTCATACCGAATCTAATCTCGTCATTTACATGTGTATATTTTCAAATTGCTTTCAAACTTTACCGATACGATCGTAATAATCGAGCGTAACGCATATGATATATATTCGTAAAAAGTCCTTATCCTGTTTGAACGTCCAATATTTTAGACGTCTCAGAGTGTCCTCGTTACATTCTATCGTTGCTCGTACCAGGTGTAGACGAAACGTTCGAAGAATCGATATCATAAAAAGATGGTAGATTCTGTAGAGACAGATGTTGAACGATTTCCCTTTTGTTCTGCTATTTATCCTTCGATGGGCGTTACCTTCTAAATAATTCCCTGGTATAAACCATAGACACGAATAACGTCACGTCTGAAAAAGAAGAGCTGCTCGTTTCTGTGGCGCAAATCGCAATTTCGCGCGCATCAACGAATCGCTTCTTCTCCGCGAGGAAAAACCAACAGGATGGGCGTGGATTGGTTAATCGTTGCCAACAGGCTATCCATATGAACGGTTCAATGCGAGAAGTTCCTCTCCTTTTCTCTAATGAGATCGTCTGTTGCAAGTTCAAGAGGAAACTGTTCATCTTGCATCATCGAGCCGATCTTTTTAAAGACGAGACGCTAATGATCGCCGATATACGCGCCGATAAATACACTGGGAATTTTCGTCTAGCCAAGCTAGTACGATCGACCAAGGTTTCGTATACAAGGTTCTGCCTTGGAATATCGCATAATTGATACGTTAAATGTATTAATACGATGTTGCTGTGGTTTATCATGCAGGTAATTGCTAGTAGCGTGCCCGGAGAAGAGGCATTCGCAAGTAATGCCTCTACACTCGGATTGTCCGCAATTAAATGGCAATGCTCGTAGATCATAAAGGTTACATCAGTGGGTGAACTCCTGAAACGATGATTTATACGATCTATAATGAACCGAGTATTTTACCGCGTGTACACGTATGTATTTGATCGTGTACCGTTACAACAGCTAATGGCACGTAATAGGGAACGTGTACTGATTCGTTGCTAATAGAACGATGATTATTGACAGTCATGAAAATGGTGATAATTAGCACATTGATCCATCGTGAGTGATAATAATAAGCCGTGTAACGAAGTAGACGTGCCGAGTGACGGATACAATGTTCCTAGAGGGTAAACAGATTCAAAGTGATTCATAGAATTAGCGATGACGAGGCTTAATTCGCGATCGAAGCGGATCGCTTGCCCGTAACCGCGCTACGATTTACGGCACGGTAATCGCGGGATCGTGACTGTCGACCGCAGACTTCTAATGCCTTTTACCTGCGTTTAATGTCGCAACGTGACAGTCGAAGAAAAAACTGTTCGCCATTCCGTGTGTTTATATAGGCTTTACGGTCGGATGAAAATTCATTCAACTAATTTCTCCAGAGCGTGTTCGATGCTCGTTAATTATTATAGATATTGTCGGATAGTATCGTCGAATAATCGTGGAACAAAGAACGCGTTCGCGTCACGTTGATTGCAAGGTGTTGAAACTGCAGAAATCGAGAACGTCCTTGGCCCTTGAACAAAACGATCCACTTGGAGCGGCCGATGATGGTGGTCCTCGAGGTACAAAGGCTGGTCGTTTAAAGGACGCTCATTTTATTGGTGTCGCGCGATCGAACGGACCCTTAAAGTACTTGGCCGCTTTGTTCGTTAGCGTGGCGCCCACAGAGCCGAGCAGGTTCCACCAACAAGATAGGAATAAAAAGTTGTGGAAGATTGTGGAAAAGGAGGAGGTTCGAAATGATACGTCGGTCCACCTGTGATCACGCGTCTTCGATACTATCGGACCACGATTCTACTCCTTTAATCGCGCACCGCGGAAAATTCTGACCTATTCGTTTCGAAAATCGTGCGATGTTTCAAGGACCGCGTGACGAATCGCTTGAACATGTTGATCGTACAGCAAGCGATCGCACAGCCATTGCTTCGAATGCCAACGAGACGCAAATCAGGGAATCACCGTTTCGACGAAACTTATGACACGTTCGAGAGAGCCTGTTGCACAGCTTCCACGTATACTTACGTGCATGTATACGTTACATCGTATATCTAACGGAGTGGGATTTTTCTGGGCGCGGTGGTGTGAGTGGAAGCCCCATAATCCGAAAGATAAAGGAGAAGATAAATACCAGGACCGTGGTAGGAAGACCTAACTCAAATTTTGCCAGCCGAGTCTACGTACACCCCTCGCCGCGGAAGCAGTTTTATAGAGATTGCATTCCAGCAGTCGTGAAAGATATTATTAAGAGGTCCAGTATGGGGCCTCCTGGTTCTGTTCGTTGTTCACCAACATTTTAAGTCAAGCCTCTGGAAAGAGAAGAGAAGCAAAGGTAAAAAAAGAAAAGGAAGAGACCGTTGCCGGAGAGTCGAACAGGGCAGAAGAGTTATTCGTCTGGTGGCGGTGAACCGACGTCCTCTTTCCATCCGACGACAGCTCTTTTTGCCTCGTTCAGCCTGCATTACGAGGTACTTTGCGTATCAGAGGCTGTCTCAGGACTGCGGAGGATCTACGAGTCGCTCGACGACCCCTCGGTGCCACGGGGTCACCATCTACCCACCGTGGACACCTCTGTTTCCTCGCGAAAAGAATTTATATCGCCGAGGTCGTTGCTGCAGCCTGTCAACCGACCCGAACCGAGGACGTCTTAACTTCGACACGTCGTTCACCCGAGGTCCTCTTCGTGTTTGTTCTCGTCGACGAGTTAAGAGGCAAGGCTACCGTTCGCGGCTACTGTCGCATGAATTTACGTTGCACTCGACGCGACTGCTGCCTCGAAGATGAGAAACGTATTCCACGTAGCACGCCAAACACGTCGATTCCTCCGTCTTATAATATTTGGAGGGATTTTGAGGATTCTCCGAATGAAAAGCAAACCGTTGTTATTCGGAGATGAAATTTTAGCCCTTATGATTTTTCCTGTGACATGCACAGATATGAATATGTCTATGACCTTTATTCGTCGCTCGAATCATTGCTGCATATCTTATCTCTCTCTCTATCTATCTCTCTAGAGGATTTTTAGTAAATTCATCGCGGTTGTTCGAACGTTTCCGATAGCACGAAAACGGTGATCTTCTAGATGACTTTTAATTTTGCGCAATAGAAGCAAATTATAGAAGCTGGCTATTCTTTGCAATTAGAAATTCGTTAACAGATGATTTAATACGAAGCAGAACGTACATCCACGATACAGTAACAACGTGGCGCGTTTATTTTCTCTGTTAATCTGGTTTATTCAAGTTTAATTTTAATTCTGATTTGATTTCGAAGTTATAAGCCTATGGATTATTCGATACAAATAGCGTACAATATTTGTAGTGAAGCGGTAAATAGTTAAACGAAACAATAAATAGCTAAATATTCCAAATTTATAATTAATAAATAATTATAATGAATAATTATTCCAGTATTATATATATATATATATATATATATATATATATATATATATATATATAAAGCGAATAGTCCCAATAATTTTGCAATATTTAGCTATTTATTGTTTTATTTAACCATTTATTGCTTCATTACTCAAAGAAAAATATTCAAATATTGTACGCTATTTGTATCGAATAATCCATAGGCTTAGAAACAAAATTAGAATCAAAATTAAACTTTGATAAAAATATACTTTGCCTTCGTTGTACTCGATCGTTAATCCACATCACGACCGCGAGTAGATATTACGAGGTAAGAAAGTACATTAGGGAATATGTATATGGAAGAGTGACTGGAAAAAGTTGGCGATAAATGTCGAACGAGTTTCGGTATTCCTCGAAGATACTCGGGAGAGGAGCGACGAAATCTTTAATGGATTTGGTACGCCGTAACGCAACCATAAAAGTCCCTTAGTGCCTTCACTGTAGCAAATTCTTCAAGGCGTCCCGTGGCCGCAGCAACCCCGAAATTCCACGGGAATTCCTACCACGACCGGTCACCTAATACTCGGCTAATCCGCCAGCGTTGGAGTGTGATCGACGAAAGAAGATTAGAAACGAGGAACTGCCTGTGAAATTTCAGTGTTACCGAGCATAATATTTTCACTTTGTACAATCCGGACTTACAGTTTGCCTCGCCACTCCTCGATGAAAGCTCTTTCGTAAGAAGTTTCTTGGGTTACATCTCGGTCTCATCTGCTTCTTCTTTCTCTTTTTCTTCTTCATACTCGGAGAAGCGTATCGTGTATCAAAGGATACGATCCTTCAAACCAATAATATTTTAATATAGAGCTTGACAACTCAAAGAAGCGTAACAGTTCCTTCTAACAGCTGTAAATCGCAGAAAAAGGTTTCTCAAATCAACTTCTTTAGTATTCAACGTAGAATTGGTTCTTAAAAATGTCTGAGAGCCAGTCTGTGTAATTTCTTTCTTGTAACGTGTAACTGTAAATAGCTGTAGAGTTTAGTAAATAACGTTTTACACGCGGTGTATCGAAATCGCAAAATCGTGAGAAGAAAGAGAAACGAGCACTGGTGGAAACGAATTTGCGTGGCGGTAGTCGTAGAGCATGCGTGTGGTACCAAGCGGCGTGTGGCGCCGTGCGTTTGTGCGTTCATGCGTGTCTCTGCTCGTAACCGAGGCTGCTCCAATTTGAGACCCGCACCGCCCATACTGCGCTTCCGTCGACACGCAATATAATGTTATCCGGCATGCGAAGTCAACGTGCCGCGCGATATTCTTTCGCGTGCTGCTGTCGCGGCTGCCTCCTATCAACGTGCTACGCTTCAACGAGACCGACCATCTCAAATTGCCGTTATTACGCCGTGCCGACTAGTTTTCTAGTTTTCATTATAATCGTCCAGCTAGTCACGATCCGTGAACTTACAAATTAATTTGTAACATTAGATCGATATTAATGCTGCACAGCTTGTTACAAATTATCAGAAGTCAGTGGATAAATGACAACCTTAGCCGATATCTCTCAAGACACGTGGCTTTCTGAAATTGAACTTTTCTACGGTGATCGATAAGTCTTCGTGGTAATTGGCCACGTATCGCGCTGTATTTAGTTATACTTTGATATGTAAATAGAGGTCTATAAATCAAATGTTGCTCGATCTGTATCTTTCATAGCTGGAAACTTTCTCATTCCTTAAAGGCATGGTTTTCATTTCGGTTCGTAATATTCTCTTTATTATAAAATAGATGTAAATCAAGTTCTCATTGACCTAATTGTAAACGGGCAATATAAAAAAGTGTTATTATTTATGTGTTAGTAATTTTTATATTAAATCTCCTAATTCGAGATATTGTAGCATTGCTACAAATTAGAATTTACAAATTACTACGAAATTAGAATTTCGTGAGATTCGTAATTTCGTGAGATTACAGTGTTTCTCCGTCATAGAATACCGAAAAATATCTCCGTCATACATCATCCAAAACTTTCTCGTTGCTCAAACGTAAGATTCTAATTTCCTCTCATATTTCTCGGCCAACGTAAGCCCAAGCTTATAAATCAGACGTCCATCGATCTATATCAAGAAACGTTTATCCCTTCCAAACCTAATAAAACTTTCTCGTCCCTCAAATATACAATTTCAATTTCGGTGCGTCATAGTTTTTCTGTTAGAAGAAGAGAGATCGTCGAAGTTGTCGAGGCGATCTCGAGTTTCACGCGCGAGGCTAGCTCGAAAATCCACGAGGATCACTGTGAACGTGGAAGATAAATCTTGGAAGGTGGCGTCCGTCTTTGCGGTTCGTGTCGGTTGGTTCGCGTTCCATTCTCTTCTGTCGGTTCGCTTTCCCCTACGTTCCACGTTCCAACGGCAATCGTCAAGCGACGTTGCGTATATTAAATTCGCCGTGGCTTCATATGAGCCACGAAATTAAGCGATTTCGCGGCAGCACGTGGAGCGAGCTTGGTAACGTGCTTCAATTAAGCGAGCACCGACGGCATTATTAATTCCGGATTAATTCGCCGCGACAGCGTATAACATTTCCGCTCTGATCCTCGCGTCGTTCGCCGGTCCCAGAAGGAAAACCGGAACGACGTGGCCAGATGCGGTGCGTCGCGGGTCTTTCTATTTAAACGCGGCTCTGCCACGCTGCTGGAAATTGGAACGAGCTGATACGTTTTCGCGAGAACAGCTCCGACAAATTGACGAAATCCACCCATGAAGCATCGATGCTTGCTTGCGTGAACGCGACGTTTCATTTATAATATTTTTTCCATAATTATCTAGGATAGGATTTCGACGAGCATGAAATATCCTGTCAGAATGAAAGTTAACCCACCGAACAACTTTTCTCGTACGTATGATCGTCGCTTGGTCTTAGTTTCAGAGTTACGCGCAAAAGTATTTTGAACACCGTGTATTCGATTTGCGATAAAATACATGTAAAATAACGTTGCCACGTTCACGAATTTCTTACGAATGTATTCGCAATCGAATTATTAGTACTTGTCCTTGTTCAAACGAAGGATTAATCGAACCGTCCAATCAACGAGCCGTTAAACGGAATACTTATTTAATATCGAACGTTAACCTTTAAGAAGTAATTCTGTAGGAATATACAGCCTCGTAATTTAACATAAGAGCCCAACGCGAATAATCGTTTGACATTGTATACGAACGTTCGCCGAAATCCAGCCTCCTAATCGTCGCGATTAATTCTCACGCGAATTGAAAATCGTTCACGGTTCCTACGAATTGGTGGGAAGGGATCTCGAACGTTACGATCACAATATATTTCGTTGTTCTGCTCAACGGAGGAAGCAGAGGGGATCTTGCTTCTCTCTTCGTTCCGAAATGAACTTCGGCTCGAAATGAAGATGCGCTAGCCGAAAGAGAGAGAAAGAGGTTGAGCCACTGTGTCGTTCACAAAAAAAGTTTGCTGGATGCAAGTGTGCCGTGTAACAGGGATAAAAATGATATAGAGGCAACCGTTATTGCTTTCCTTTTTATTTCGAGGGGCCGACAGTAGCCTGACTGTCAGATGTTGTGGCCCTCGTTGCAGGGGACATTATTTGATAGCGGATCCACGAAGACCGGGCTGGAAACGGTGTTGGTGGTCCACGATGGCGACTCGAAACAATGAATTTACTTCATAAATCTTAATTCAGCCGGGTCCACCGGCCAATTAAACTTAATCTTACCGACCACCGTCGTGGTGGGGCCATTTGCCTAAGACGTATCGACGTTCATGCCGAGGAAAATGGGGACCCACATTTCGATATGGCTGTAATTGCTGTTTCCGACGAACAGCTGACGCTGTCGAACGTATTTTAACATTCCGCTTTCGGTACTCTCGTTGCATGTCTCGTTCCTATTCCTAAAAATGAAGGATCTTTGCGGGGAAAAGAAATCCCAATTAAACTGTTGCAAGGAAACTCCGTTTTCGTGTAATTCGTGATTTTGTAAAAATTATCGGAAAGTTCGTAGCGAATTACACGAATAAATTCGAAGACAGCGCGCTTTTACGAATTTTTATTAAATATTCTACCGTCTGTTCCTTTTTCAATAACGCGATTTTGTAATCATTTTCCCGTGATGAATTTTTTGTAGCGTTAAATGAACAAAGTAAATAACGTTCAGACAATACTACGTTCCTAGTTCGTGGACATATTTACGATACTGTTTAGCTTAACATTGTTTTTTTTTTTTTTAAATCAACGTCTTCTTTATAGACAACGTCTAAGCGTTCCTCTCTGATCATTACATTTAACGATTAACTAGAAACATTGTCAGTTTGAACTTTACGTTTCGTTATTTATCAGATTCGTAACGAACAGTCTTCTTTCGTATCACTCAAATATAAAACGGAATGTAATATCAGTTTTCAGAACGGTTACAAAGTATTAGAAACTCGCCAAATTACCCAGTACTTTCTTCTCCCACGATGGGTATTACGTAACATCAGGTAATCCTGTATCGATCCAATTTCACGAATACCGACGAGACGTTACGTGGCTAATTAACCCGACTGGAATTACTCGGAAGGACGTTCTGTCGCGGACATTGATTACCGTGTTCGGCCAAGGTTTACAAATCTATAGGTTCCCGAGGCGTTCGATGACGTTGTTTCATGGTGCACGAGCGGACCACATGGCAGAATATTTCGTAATTGCTGGTCGCTTTTGGAAGCGCCGAAGACCCGGAGGAACAGTTTCGGGATCGAAAAGTGCGGACCACTCGCGCAGTCGCCGGAGGAACCGCTTCTAGGAAACCTTGTTCTTGGAATCGCTCGCATGAAAACCGCTCCCGTACTCGTGAATCGTGGGATTTTGCCCGTCACCGACTCTACTGACAAGAAAATGAGAAACATACCGATGACACGTGTTAGGTACTCCGCTTTCGTGATACGAGCTTTCCGCTGATTCTCCTCGTGTACGTACGAACGAAATATCTCCTAATCGTGTTGGAATCCGGCTGAAGAACGGACACTGCGATTATGTATTTTAACGATATAACGGATTATTTCAATAAACGACGTACATGAAACGTAAGTGAAAAATTGGTCCCAAATTTTTGGTCGGTAGTTTGTATATAAGCGAAATTTTCGAGAGAGAAGGTGAACTTGCAATTAGCCTTTACTAACTGATCGAGGGACAAGTAGTGTTTCCGAAAGTTGAATTTCTGAATTCAGAATTTGAGGAAACAACGAATGGAGCGACGAGATTAAACAGGTTCGGCTAATATTTCTAGGCCGATGAAAAAGATGTATAGAAATAATTTTTCGATATAATTATATCGATCGTTCTATGAAAGAAATCATTCTCTATTTTTGTTCAGACAGAGACGAATAATCTGCTGGGATGCGGTATGTGTTGTACTTCCGTTTCGTTCGAAATATACCGCATACCGTGTCGAGCGATTCCGTAAGCGATATTCGAAACGTAATGAAAGAAGAATCATCTGAATGGCGTACGTAATTCGTGTGACTAGGATTCATGAGTGAAAAGCACGACAGTAGCCCGAGGCTGGTAAGGATAATTAATAGCTTAATTTCAACCTATCAGGAAGTCATTTCTCACGCGACCGCTGGCGACGTGAGGTTTTAGAACTCGCTAACTGTCCACTTTATAGACTTCACATACCCTTAGGGTACGTGTTTCCAAAAAAAAAAAAAAAAAAGAAAGTCCGTTTACTCATCTTGCAATCTTTTCCTTCATCCATCGGTTTCGATGATAAATTTTGCAATTTGCTTGATCTTTATACAGCATGATTAAATCGTCCGTGGTAATTCGCGTATTTGCCTCGACGTTGAAACATCGAGACGCTTAATATAGACGTCACCCCTGGAGGCTCGGCGGAGGAAAAAAAGATTCGATCGAGCGATGCCATTCGTTTGGCCGATTATCAACCTTGGAAAGCTCTCAATCGTTATCTATCGGCCCGTTAAGTGGTCATCCTTCCGCGAATCGTACATGTAGTGTTACATGGCGGTGCTTTTGGCAGGCAACAAAATTAAGATGTATCGTCGGAATCTGGTGCGGCCAATTTGCATCCGTCGCGACGCCTACGCGTCTTTCCGCCTCCGCGTTCAGGCCCACCCGTCTGCGGCCTAAACACACCCATTCGTAGCCCATTCGATTGTTCAGCAAACTCTTTGAAATCACGACCGATCCTGCGAGCCTTGAATACTCTTCAGCCCGGTGATCTTCGCCGACTAAATTGTTCTCCGTATACAATACCGTACGCGGTACTATATATAGCATCTGATTAATCGTTTATATCCTGTATATTGAATTTTATATTCGATTTTCTCTGAAATGAAGATTTATTTCGAAAGAATCGAAATAATCTTTGTCCGATCTTTTCATTCGTTTAGTTTTGATCTATCGCCGAACAAAAATTGTTCGGTACTGTTTCAAGCTACAGTCTAGCGGAATAAACGTTGTCCAACGAGTAGGGCTATTTCGTATTCGTGTAAGCAAGATTGTTATCTTATCGCGGTATCGGAACTTTTCTTATATAACGATTTGGGTATTAAAACGAAGAGAAAGATTCTAGGTATATACCATTGGCTGCTCTTCTATTTATTCAATAAGGAATATTCAATCGAATAGGAGATAATATATATTGTTCTTATATGAAAGTAATGTGCTTTGCTTCAAAAGTAGCTTTGATTTATGACTTAATTCTATACAATTCTACTATGATATGATTATAGATAATATTCGCACTGTGAATCTTTTATATGGAACAAATATCAGTGGTTCCAGAATATTTCTTTACGCTCCTAAGAAAAAGGAGAATAAAAACAAGTATCGTTTTTGTTACGAACCCCTCAATTTCAAATCATATTTTCAACTATAATATGCGCGTGATTTATCAGATATAACTATTCCTTTTTTCTTTTCTTGTACATTCTGTTACGCGGATTTATTTCGTTTCCTTTCATACCGTCGCTTGGAAATGAAAGCACAGCATCACCCGGAACGTGACAACCGGATGCATCAACGAGTGTTCCGGCTTGAAAAGTGTTCCCCTTCATTGTCTAATTTGTGGCCGTGATTTTTGTAGATAGAGCACGCGTGTCGCGTTACGGCGAATCACGATTTAATAGGGCCATCATCGTGATACTCGGTGATGGTTTTAAGAGTGGACAGATTTAGAGGGTACGTCACGGTTGTGACCGCGAAGAACGCTCGATATATGTATATTCTCGTGTCTACCTCCGTGCTCCGTGAGCAATCGGCTCGCGACGGTGTTTTCTCTTAAGTTTAGGCTGTTACGAGGAAATTGTAAATAATATGGCGAGCTTAAAAGGAACGCCGGAGTAACAATAAAATTAATCCATCAGGAATCGAATTCAGGATTCGTTGGCATTTTCTATAGTTACTTTATACTGCTGAATCCGGTTTTTCAGTATCGCAGTTAATACGTTCTTCTTTCGCTTAGACCTTGCGCCTCGCTTTTATAAAGTTTGGAGAAACTGTAATAGATATTTGTAAAAACTAATAAATTCCGTTCTTAAAACGCAGAAATATTTTGTGCGTCTTTGATTCGTATATTGAGCTTCTGTACCTTACATCTTCTCGAAAAATAATTTATAGCAAAAGTAAACTACCTACCAGCTGCATAAAATTGTATTTCTTATTATATACTATATATATATATATATATATATATATATACTATATATACTATATATATATATATATATATAAATTTTCAGCGCGCAAAGTCATCGAGATTCACGCTGGTAGTTAGAAACATAATTCTATAAAATTGTTCATCCTACGAGCAGTTGATGACAACGTCGATTCATTGCATCCCACATACCTTGTTTTCAAAGAGGCAAAATTGGCATATCTCTTGCTATTGATAAATAATTTATCGATAAATTAATAAATAAAGTAAACAGATGTCTTGCTATTGAAGAAAAGATATATATACAAAAATTTAATAAAAATTACTATATTAACTCGTTACTTATCAATAGCAAGAGATATGATAATTTTGCCTCTTTGAAAACACGGTACGCGGAACGCAATAAACTGACGTGTCATCAACTGCTCGTAGGATGAACAATTTTATAGAATTATGTTTCGACTACCAGCGTAAATCTTGATAATTCTGCGCGTTAAAAACGTACGACAAATAAACGGATGAAATTAATTACAGGATTATGGTTATACCGGTTTCTGAAGCTAGCGCTGGAATTCGAAACTTTTGTCGCGAATTGTTTTGAAAGTTTTGATTACGACGGCATCATCGAACGAGGACATCTTGATTCTTTTTGTTTCCTTTCTGTCGTCGCATCGAGATAGCAGTGCGCGAGTTGTTCCAGGGCAATTTGCATGAATTGCATTTACATGAAATCGCTATCAAGATTTATCTTTCGCGTCACCGTGGAAGAGATTACAGCGACGCATCAATCATCATTTTGCGGAATTATCATTCCTCGTGATGTAACACTTCGCCGCCTAGACTTGTGGATAGTTTGGTATCTGTCGAATATTTGTATCGAAATCCTAACTACCCTAGATGTCGATCAAACATTCGTTCCTTCCTAATAAGAATTCCTAATCGGAATCGAAACCTGTTCTTTTACAATTTAACTATTATTTATTTACGTTATTGTTTCGAGGGTTTAAATAATTTCCACGTTCTGGCGGATTTCTACCAATACGTATTGACCGTTATATCTCTGTTGAAAAAGCAATGCATAGAAAAGAATAGGTATATTTTAGCAGCAGTGAATATATTAACTCGTTCGCTGTAGCTCTGTTTTTCATCGCTAAACTGCAGACTCTTTCATGCATTTGTAAACGAATCCAATAACTTGTTTCGACGTTTCTTGATTTGGTATAATAACGACTAGATCGCGGATTTGTGCGTAAGTCTACGGAAAACGAACCTATATAAAAATTTATTTCGTCCATGAAATTTTCTACGCTTTCAATATTTATTATATCCTGCATATTATGCGTATATTCTACACTTTCGCGCCTTTAAGTTTCACACGAGTGCATAGAAATCGGCAGTCTGATGATAATTTAAAAGTGCACGCAAACTCTGATCCATTTCGTACGCAGCGTTAACCTCCGTGAAATAAAATCGTGGCGAGTCGAATTGGCGCGGAGAATGGTGGCTTGGATTTGGTGGGTCGATTTTATGGCGCGGCCAATACACATCGCGCGTACACACGAAGTACGTAGGCGCGGATACGCGGCTGGCAATCCCTCATACGTTATATTAACACATTAGGTTCGCTCGCGTGCCAAAACCCCGTAAGCCGTAAGTAACAATAAGCAAGGGGCCTGTGGTCCCCTCTCGATGGTCGCGAGATGAGGATCGTGAAAGAAGGGGTTTCCTCGAGGGAGGGTTCTCGACACGATACACGCGTGTACACTGCGCGCTCGTTCTCTGTGCCTGACTCTGTCGTTTCGGGGAACGACACGCGTCACGCCACAGAACCACTTTTCCTTTCGGGATCTGTAGTACTAGCTGCCTTCGGGGTAAGAGTTACGGACCGCCAAATGGCGGTTAAGGAAGTGCACGATGGTGTATTTAGCTGGAAAACGAGCAATAAAGTTAGTGTTGGACAAGTTTCAGCGATGTAACGTAGTTTCGTGTACAGGTCGATTTCTCTAATGTTAACAGCGTAACGAGTATTTGGCAGGTACAGCGTAGAACGTTAAGGTCGATGTGTATCGTAGTAGAAAATTAAGAATATATATAATTAAGAATATATCTGAGACGTTGATGGAATAAAAGGAACAGTGAGTTGTCGGTGGAATATTCGCAGAATATCCGATACCGTCTAAACTTCTTAATAAAGAATCGTATCAGAGAGGGAACACAGTCTGTAATAATATCGTAGAGTTCTTTAGATTTTATTCATTTGGCAAGTGGAAGAGTGCTAGATGATTGATTGCGAATTGCAAATACAGTAGAAGTCTGTTTGTACAAACACGTAGGCGGACAAGCAATTCATCATATAATAGAAATTTACATTGATACGAATGTAGTCAGTTGTCGGTAATTCATTTAATCGGACGTTGACAAAAATTCGTTGAAATAACCAGAGCTTATTGTGGAAATATTCACCTAGCAGAGTAGTTAGATTTGTCTTACGTGGGTAAACGTGTGTCGGAACGAAAGGTCTGGAAGTTATTGTGCACCGTATTTTGAAATATATTCGTTGCCACTACTCCGAGCAGCCAGCTAATGCACCTGCCGCCGATCTTCCGAAGAATATTTATTCTTTCGAACTTTGCATCTGACACACGTATATCCAGAACTGCCGCAACTAGGGCTTAAATTACGATCGTTAATCCTAGTTTACAATCATTACCGAGAAACGATTCAGACGTACGCTAACCGTACAAGTTAAGGACGCGAAAAGAAAAACACGTTTTGAAGTGTCGTTTATGAAAGGTGGTTTCATAAAAGAAGTGGAAAAAGATATTTTTTTAATTTATTTTATGCTACAGATTTTTCAATTAATACCAGTCAAGTTTCGTCTTGTCATCCTTGTTAAACTTTCTGAATCAGCGAGTTATCATGACAATCAATTTGTGTTACACCCTATATAGTGTATTATATAACACTGAGAGGTCAGTCAGATTATCTTAAATCATCAACGAATCGTTAAAAATGTTTATTCTCGTTAACCAGTTACTCGTTTTCAGGTCTCGACTTTCAGAAACAGATCAACATTTTTCTATGTTTTACGAAAAACGCGTACAAAGTAACAGCAAATTATCTGTAGCTATTGCGAGGTAGATGACGAAAAGTTCTTTATACTTTTACGCGTTTGTACTTTTTAGGATATCAGGACTGGACAACTTTCCGTATTTCCGTCGTAGCAGTTGCAGCGTCTCAAAAGGCTATGTAAAAGATGTCAAGAACATTTTAAAAGTCGGCTTTTCGAAGCTTATATAATTCGGTTCTCTATTTAGTTCGTTGCTTTATAGAGCAATCAAAACGACGACTGTCAGTCGGTCTTCGAAATGACGACTTGCTGCGCGTAAAAGAGAAAGACGAAAACGTCGGTTGAGAACCACTTTGACCACACGCACACTCCTCGGTGGCTCCAATTAAGCGGGCAACATTAATTTCAACCACCCGGTCCGACCCCGCGGTTATCTCCTTCTCTCGTGCACCCGCCGTTTAGTCGACCTTTCCTTGTCTCTCTCTTTGTCTCTCTTTCTATCTTCCCTCGTCTTTCCTCGTTCCACCATTGCCTTTCGTCGCAGTTCGCTTCCACTCTCGCTCTTCCGCACGCACAAACACGTCAACCGGACTGTTCACCATCGAGCACGCATTTTTGTCTTCGTTAATAAGTGGACGTTAATAGTTCAATGCGATATTCTTGCGTAATCGGCTCGCTTTGTAGCCTGACGCAGCGGTATTCAGCGAACTTGTTCTGTCAAGGATGATGGACAATTTTGTTTCGAAGGGAACTATCGTATCCGACAGCGATCCTATGCGGCGACATTGTCACGCAGAAATTGACGTGCATAGTAAATATTCTATTTTCTATAGGGAACTTAAAGCTAATTTGTGATCTTAAGTAATTTTAAGAGGTGTAAGTAACTCGAGTACAAGATGACATTAAGTAGTAGTTCGCGGTAAAACTACCAAAGTTTCATAACTTTTGGAACGATTAAAACCATGTTAATGTTCTTAGCAAAATTGCTGGCAACTTTTATTAAGCACGAAACGCGATTATATACGTATACTTATCTCGTTTTCATCCTACTACTTTAATTATTTATATGGCATTTTTAGATATAAAATAGCGGATAGTTGTTCGAACGTCGATATTACTAGATTTTACAGTATTCCAATTTAAATTAAATTTTGCATTTTTGTATTACCCGTAGAGGAAACAAATACCGAAAGTTAGCGGCCTAACCCAATGACACGAATGGGCAATTTAAAATTCGTTTTTCTCTATTTCCACCAAACAATTACACGCCAAACATTCCGCTATAGTAATCAACGGTCAACACAACTAAAACGTCAAACACAGTGGCAGCTTTAACCGCGTCGGGTTCAATGAGTTATCTCTTTCCGCCCGTGCCTTAACGACTCTTTCCCAATTGCTTTTAGCAGAATCGTTTAGCATGAAACCAGCTAATAAGTAGAAAAACGCCGAGTCTTTTATGTCAATTTGTTCACGCGTTTCCTCAGTTGGTCGAAGAGCTGGAACGTTGGCAGCAGCGTTATCGCGGGAAACTGCACGGTCCCGATGAAAGAGCAGATTGTTCCGTTCCCGAGAAAAAAGGATTTCGCGAGAGTTCTTTCCAGGTGGCTGTTCTTGCATATGTGGCCGAGAAACGTTTATTGTTTCAACGAAACTTCTATATTTATCCATCGGCAGAACGAAAGCCTCGTATTTGTTTCTATTCCTGTATTCTCCTCGTCACGTCTCATTCCGGTTTTCTTCTTCTTTTTCTAACCGCTCTGTGCTCGTTGGTTTTACACGGCCCACACTCGCAGGCTAATACTCGCGATTTTCAGCAAGCCTGGCTCGCTAATTCGTCTGAGTCGGGTCGCGCTTCTGTACACAAGCAGAAGTAGTTTACTTTGTCGCTGGATCGACTTCCTTGCCACACGCTTCGAGAACACGCGACTGTCTCGGTGAAGAAGGAGGGAAAGAGATGACGCAACACGCCGAGGCAACGGAAGAGCCAGAATCACCGGGATATTTTTGAAGTTGTCACGCACTTGCGATGTACGAATGAAATTTTGGCACCAGCGAAAATGAAGATCGCATATGCCTCCGTAATGAGGCAGGCAATTCGGACTTACTTCCTGGAATAGTCCAGTCTTTCTTTCTCGCTGCTTCTGTAAAGTAAATCTCTCGAAAATTCCTATATAGTTCTTCTTCGTAAATTCAAATGACCTAGCTCCAACACTTCCGAGTACGTACTTTATGTGCTGAGTATGTATGCATTCGAGTACTTTCACGAGCCTGTGAATCTAACAACGTCGCTTCACGGAATATCGAACTTTCATCTTTGATAATACAAAATTGCAGAGATGGTAATTTAGTGCGTGTAGAACGCTATACAACGATCGAGTGTGTCGGGAAGAGAAGGTGGGAAAAGGAAGGAGCAGTCAAAGGGGAACGTCACGTTCCTCTCAGAGACAGGATGACGTTTCTAATGCGAAACTGAGGAATTAGAACAGTCGCACTGTCTAATGAGATACTAATTGCACGGCATTCCTATAGTATTGACCTGACGTCGGATCAGATAAATCAGTACCTGGCTAAGGGAAAGTGAAACGCGTGCACCGTGTATTCGCGAGATTCGTCGAAAATGCTGCTCGCGGTCAAACGGAGGAAAGACTCTGAGAGATCTATCGACGTAACGTGATAGACAGCCCTTAAAGTCGAGCCATGTACACCGTAATTATTTCAGACACAAACGCGAATGCGTATCAATGTTTGCTCGTTTTAAGGTCCGACTCTTATCTTTCCTACTCCACTTCAAACGATTTCTGTTTTACCGGAAAATAGAATGCTCCGCAACACAAAGTGCAATCGGTAGAATATGTCACTGCTAAGACACGCTTGACGCTCGATGGTGCCCAACGAAATTAGCCACTTGCCGTCAAATTTACTGCGAATAGGGGAATCAGTGAAAGGAACAACTATAATACTTTTCCAGTTAGCGAAAAGACGTTAAACACCGAGAAATTCTGCTAATTATAAATTAGAATCAGAGAATTCCTTGTTATCGCTTTTGAAGAATATTTATGAGTGTGTAGGTTGATCGAATAAAAGTGAAGTTTCTAGGAGAAATTAGAGATAAAAAGCGAGAGGTAGGGGGATTTGTTCAGGGACTGATCCAACGTCGATTGGTCAATTATAATTCACCGTAAGAACACCCTAACAACCAACTATATCATGAAAATTATATTACATAATATTTCTCTATGATATGTGATTTAAAAAAGAGCATCTCTTGTACTTTGAAGCAGTATAAGCATAAAACAGTCGCCAAATGTTTACTTCAAGTAATAATTACAAACTAAATTAAATAAAATTAATCAGTCGGCTTTTCCCCATTTGTATACTTGTCTTATATACTTATATATATGTATGTCTAAGATTTGAATCGTGTAGTATCTCATTTACGCGAAACATCTCACCGAGAAGGAATTATTAGGTGGTCGATAATGTTGGCAAATACGTAAAGTGCCGACTACGTGGCGGGCCTTATTAGGAACACGAGTAACAAGCCGCCGATGATCTTCGTGATTCACGCTTTCCTCGCCGTGATCCATTTAAAGTCGTGATTTCGTGGATCGACGTGGATCGCACGGATCGTCCACGTGGAAATCCCGTCGGGATCGCGAGGCGCATGCATCCTTGCCGGATTGCAGACCGACGCTGGCTGGCGCTATCCGTTTGTAATTACGCGACCGGTTTCATGAGCTCGGAGATGGTTCCGCGCGATTCTTTCCAACGTTTTCATTAAAATGTCTGCGCATAGCCGAAGCACGGCATAACAGCGGTTTCACGCGAAACGTGATTTATCGCGCTGCACGCGAATCGCCGATCCTATTAAGCAGGACCGGTTAATTAGCAATAATGTACGTTCGATGCTTCCGCGTGGATTTATATCATAGTCAGAAAAACGAATTTCTTCTTCGAATAAGCGTATAGGTCGATTGAGAAATCAGGGCCATCGACAGACTCGGATCTGACGTCCAAATGGCCGAGGTCCAAAATATTGTTCCTCGTATTCCTTGAAGTCTCTCTCTCTCTCTCTCTCTCTCTCTCTCTCTCTCTCTCTTCTGCCTGATAGGAGTCGTTGGATACTGGAATCATACGAGTGAATGGTGTGAATGTCTCAATCGATGGAATACGCGTTGAAAAATAAGCGCGATATGTGTTCTATAGTTTCTTATTTTGTTTTTAAAGTAATTGTTAGTAAGTTAATAGCGATGAGTATTATATTGAGTTGTCCCGAAAGTTTCTTTCCTTTTGCAAGGAAAATAATAGATGCAGAATCTTTTCTCGTTTTATGTTATTTTATTGACACATCTACTATTTCTATTATTACGATCATACATGATTCGATAAAAATAATATAAAACAGCGAATGTCGTGCATTCGTTACTTCCTTACAATACGAAAGAAACTTTTGGGACAACCTAATAATTGGGAATATTCAATACAACTTAACGTTCTTATGAACGTAAGCAAAAGAATTTCGCTTCGTCCGGTAAATATAGTAACGAGTATTTCATGTTGAGTAAATTATATGGCTATTTAACCATGAGAAGATGAACGTTCGCGGAATAAATGCAGCTGAAATTAATCGCGTAAAATCTAAAGTTGTATAGTCGATAAGGCAAACCTAACGAAAGGATCTTCCTTTTTAAAGAAGTTTCGCGTCTTTGGTTTTGATGGTCTTGGCAATTTAAAAAATTTGGACAGTTAGCACCGTGAACAAACGTATAAAACGCAAAAGTGCCGCTAATAGAGAGAGCGACGACAGCCACCACAGTGGCCAGTCTCCTGCGATTTGTAGTTGTAAACGCGCTTAACTGACCGAACGACACGTGTAAACGTCGCAAGTAAATATACGTCACATTATGAGACACTGAAATTAACGACGGAACGGCTAATTGATTTGTTCGCAATCAACGTTTGTCCACGGAATTCGATTTACGAAGCTTGTGATTGGCATTCTGACTCACCAAGCAAATTGCATCGTTTTATGCGCATCGATTATCGTAATAATGATTTTTTATGCGGTTCCTGTACGACTAAATATTCTAAATTCCGATGTTTGCCTGCGTAAACGAATCATTAACGACGTATTCCTAAGGTTCGTTCGTGGCATTAAGAAATCGTAATTATAGTTAGAATACCGTTTGCAATGAGATAAAGACTTTTGTGTTGTCTGGTGGAATTCTTCCAGAATGCAATTTTAATCTTACAAACACGAGATACTCTTATATAAAGGTAATTTTAAACTTGTGAAACTCGAAGGTGATTTGAAATAATTGTGCGATCTCGATTTTATCGTGGAATACACGTGCGAAAATATCGAACAAGAGGGACTATTTTAAACGGTCATTTAAATTCAAAATGTCATCGTACGCTCGCCCGGAGCTGATTCGAATGAGCGATTTCATGAGTGAACACCTCCCTTAAAGCTCAGGATTATTGAAAACAACGGCTACGTTATCGTGGGAACGACTATCAGTCGACGTCGAATGGACAGCTATTCATCGTTCATGGAGAACCGTAATCGCTATCGATGATGGTTATTAATATCCTGGCCGGATAACTGCGACTCCATGATCGACGATATCGGCACGGTATGCATTATGATTTAGAAATCGCCCGTTCCACCGTCATGGAACACAGGTACCATTAAAAGAACAGTTCGATAGCGTAAAACAATAAAAGAATTTCGATAGCCGAGGCACACACCAATAGGGAAACAATGTAACGACTAAATAACTACGGTGTCACGCGAGAAAGAAAATATCGATGCTTGAACATTTTTGACGCTTGGAATCTTTCTCGTAGATAAATAGTGAAAAATAGAGAGAGAGAGAGAGAGAGAGAGAGAGAGAGAGATCGAACGAGAATTACTCACGAAATCACTTTGTGAAATTTTACTTTACACTATATAATGTATTATAATAAATAGCGAAAGAAAGAAAAAAGTTGAGTGAAAACTATGTAAACCTTCCTAAGTATTATTTTTAATTTGATTACGATCAAAATTTAGTTTTTGTTCGATCAAAAAAGAGTTTTTTTTGTTGTAGATAATATAATTAGATTGTCTCCAGATTGTAAGAAGTAATCGGGAATCGTGTTTAAGCCGCGAAGCAGCAGGATTTACATTTTATAGGAGGATTTTATTCATAAGTATTGATAAAATAAATAATAGTTTCTATTCGAGTAAGGATAGATGTAATAATTCATGGCAATATAACGATAATTCGTTGTTGGTAACACTGTTATCCTCTGATCAAACAATTAGATAGAAATCAGATAAGGGTCAGTGGGTAACGATATTGTAACGATTGACGATCCATTGCGATAACGCCGCGATTTAATGTAATAATTAATAATAAGGATAAACGAACGATTTTCTTACTCGTGGTATCGTGATTAGAACAATGTAAGTAGAACATCGAACATGCAACGCGGTGAATTATGCGCGCTGCGGGTGTGGATAGCAGAATCGTTCGTTTATCTCGTATCTTTGTTATCTCGCTACAGGAACGAATATCGCAACTGGCGACGAAAGATCAACGGTCTGAATGCACGACCGCGGGCCAATCGATTTCAATAATACCGTCTATTTTTAACGCTCTGCGTATCAGCGTGCATGATCGTACACCATTCGAACATGATATTTGCTAATAATTTTCTTTAATACGATTTAAAGTGGAAAATTAAAAGGACTCGAGAATTTTTTAATTTGGAGAACTCGAGATCTGGAACATTTGAACGTCGAGACGTTCGATTCAATTTGATTAAAAAAATTTGAAGACCTACAGATTCGAATATTTGAAAATCCTAACCCTAAGATCCGAAATAATTTCCAAAATTTTCCAATTGGATTAGTCGGCAATTCCTACGTGAAATTTCTCCGCAAGTTTCGAATTATCGTGATTGGTGAACGGCGTTTTCCAATTAGAACAGAAAGATTAGCTCTACCCTTAATTCTTGACCAACTCGCAGAAGAGAATGCAACTTTCCCACGATTAGACAACGATTCGTAATTAATATTACACGTAATAAAGAAAATTCGATTAAATTCGTATTTTATCTTCTTCGATTTAAATACGAAGAAAAAAGAACCGCAAACGCATGGGATCACGAGGGAGAAGGTGGCTGGTAGCGATCTGACACCGGAAGAACCGGCTCCCTCTCAAGAGCTGTACCAGGAATGAAGTCATTAATCGTATTCCCCAGCAATATATTATTTAGAAATTTCCATTTCTCATTATTCTTAACGCTTGCCGCGCCGTCAACCATCTGCCCGTTCTAAACTGCGAAATGGTTCTCGCGATTGGAACCGTCTCTCCCGCGTGTACAAACGAATATCCGCTCGCCTTGGCGATGAAATTGGCAGCCTCACGAAGATGTAATTAAGCTGCCTTTCGATCGTTTTGCGTACTGGCTGTTGCAGGAATTTTACGATTTCGCATGCAAAATTCCGATTGAAACAGCTCGACTCAGCTACAAAGTAAAAGACCAAAATGTTTGCAGTTAATAGCTGATGATATCTGTTAGTTTTAAGGAGAAGCACGTGATAACTCGTATTTCCTATTTTTTTTACCGCGAAGCAGATTTAATCCTCTTAAAATTAAAAATAAAAATTTTCAAAATGTTATTGGTCGTGATATTAGGATATCGAGAATGTTAAAATACTGTTCAGCTTGATAGTTATGCGTTTGGCTTCTACAAAACTTGGCCAATTTACCAGCTATGTTGAAAAGCTTCCAATAACGTCATATTAGAATTTTCTCGTTTAATCATAAAATGACATCAAAATCGATAGATCAAGAAAACTGTACTCGTCATATATATATATATATATATTTTACCGTGTTCTTCGCATTTATCGTCGCCAGTTAGAAGATTTCCGCGATCATCGAGTTTCAATCATACGACGATATCGTCGAAACGTTAAATTTTAGACAGGAATCGCAAGAATTCTAATGGAATTCACGAGAACGAGATAAACGTCAGTCGATTACAAGGGAAAGCAATTCGTATCAAAGCTGTACCGGAAGATATGTCGAGAAATCGACGTGGTATCCAGTGTTTACACATGTAGCTGACTTTAAAATCGTTTGAAATAGCAACGTTTTATCGAATCTTTATCGGCGGTGACTACTCAGGCTAAAACGATTGCTATTGAAGGAGAACGAACAGAAGCGAGACCAACTGAGAACCGCGCCTTAATGGAAACGAACTAACGACCCGTGGAAACGTAAACGCAGTCACGTACTCGCGGCTAACGATAGACGAGTGACCAATCAATGGTCATTATTTATGGTTATGGATACGACCACGGGGCATGACTGCTTTTCGTACGATTCCGTGGGTCCCGGCGGTTACACCTTAACGAGTGCCGCGGAAAAATGTGAGCGGTTGGTCTATGTGATCACGGAGAATGCGTAGACCGAATGAAATTCGCGTCGATTCGTTTAATCGACAGAACTTGTGTCGCACGTTCTCTCCGTGTGTCTCTCTTGTGAGTCGCCGTAGTTGTCCCACGGTCGAACCATTCTTTCAAACGTGTTATTATTGTCGCTTACTTGCGAATTCGGAACGTGTGCTCTCGTTCTTAAGGAATTTCGGTATGGTTCAATCGACGCAAGAGAAAAGGTATTCGAGATTCCTTTTTAGACGACGTAAAGTTTGATTTATTACACCGGCTGTTACTTCTAACTTTAATTTAAGTTTTTAAAGTGCCGGTGAATCGTTCTTCTTGTTTGTACAGTTTCTTCGTGATACGTTGGAAGGGAATAAATACCGAATAGAAACCGGGATTGAACGCGCCGCGGAATTCGATTCGTCCCGTTTCCAATTGACGGAAACTCGAAAAGAACGAAGCGAACTCTGCGCAATCGTAAATCATTATTGTCGTCCCGTTAATTGACATTAGGGCTGATAGGAGGAACGCGATAAATGTCCCGTTTCGTTTCCATGGTTTTATCGCGAGAAACGAAGCGACACGGGCACGCGAGAATGGATAATTGATTGTTATTAATGAAATGCTTGTCCACGATCATGCTTTTTTAACCGGTATGTTTTTTCTTTTTTTGTTCTCAGGACGAAGTAAGTAACGAGCCACGACAGTTAGAGGCCGTACACACGTTCGAGTGCTATAGGCGAGACGATTATGACGAAAACGGCACCGGACGAACGTGAGCGTTTTCCAAGCCATTACTTACTGTTCACGCTTGTTTGTGGAAGCTTGCCCATCGGCTGGCGTCCTGCTAAAATCGCGTGGACGCATGTCACTTTCGCTCAATCCACTGTATATAAAAATTACGAGATACTTGCTGCAAGTATAGTTTATATATATAGCAAGTATACTTGTAGCAAGTATACTTGCCCAATACCGTCAAAGTACTTAAACGGTCAATTATTCGGTATATCGGTAAAGCTCGTACACATTCTCAGATTAGTTTCAAATTCTACCAATATAATCACGATGGTCGCGTTTGATTACAGAGCCAATGAAATTTCAAAAAGTATTTCTGCATTAGTAAACATTTTCTCTGGTAAGTGTTCAAATACACGAGGAACAGAGATAACAGTCGATAATTCTAGAAATGCTTGTCTCCTTCGGCGATAGATACGACATGGTCTTGAACGTGTCTCTATCTACTAACTAGGGACTGTATTGCCAATTTTACCCACCTGGCTGGAAATTTCCTCGATCAAAGAATACCATGTATTCGTCTAATGAAATTGACTAAATGGCTTATCGATCTGTAATTTAATCCTTTTTTCGCAATAACCAGTCACGGCAAAAAGCAACGGACACGAAAATGATGTCGGAGAACAGGTGGCCACCATTGGAGACGAAGAGGTCTTAATTCCACGAATGACATTTCACTCCTTAGTCGGTCGCGTTAGCCGTTCGTTTCTGCGAATAGCCTGTACGCGACTCATCTGCTGCAACACGAAAACTAACGAGAGTCCAACGTCTCGACGCAAATTACCATCAAATGTGGGTTACGAGTCGCTTTCGTATGGTCGCGATATTAAACACAGACAGACCCCCTTGGGTCTACGAATACCGCGTGGAAAGCAACGATACTCCCCTTACTCCGAATAACGAAGGCCGATTCCAGCATTTACCGGCATTAAAACTGTCAATCGTGAGCGGATCCAAGTCCCGAGACGAAGCTGCACACGTAGCCGCACTCGTAATTCTCGTGAATCGAGAATGACTGCGAGGAGAAGTCGAGAAGGCTGGTCGGTCGGCCGTGTCGACACGCTTAGCCTCGTTTGTCCCGAGTAATGGCCGTAGTCATAACTCAACTCGCGACTTCGAGTGGAGGATCGAGCGCTCGGTTGAGCCGAGGACCCGACTCCAGTCATTTCTGCTTGCTTGACGTGACGCTTACACGCGACCGACCGATCTCGTTCGGCGAATGAGCAGGATAGATCAGATTCACGGAAACGACAAGTCGATCGAGTCGTTTTCCTTCGAACGATCGCGCAACCGACCAAGAAGAAATAATCGTTTCAGTAGCCTTCGGTAGACAATCGCTAGGCAATGGTTGCCGAAAGATCGCAAATCGTCGCCAGTATGTAAATTCGTTGCTCTCGTATTCGCTGGCCAGTGTCGTCGAGTTTTTGCAATCTGAACGTTTCCATCTTCTCCTCTGCTGTTTCTTTTCTTCAACTGTGTGCGGATAGAACCCGATAGACAGATATCAAGGATATCTCTACATTCCTTTGAGATACCAGTATCGAACCTTCGCAGAAGAGCACGTTATTCGCGTGACGCTTTCTTTACAGCAGTTCCGCCTTCGAGAAACGCGACACGACAATTTATATGGAACATACGGTTACAAACGACTATCGTCGAAATCGCGTCCCTTCCTACGTAGGCCGACTGCCCGCTTCTAAACTTTGATTCGATGCAATCCACGCTGATTAAGAAAAACGATGTTCATGGGAATGCTTATCGGCATCGCTCGAGAATTCGTTTCTTTTGCAAATCTATCTATGTAACAGTTTTCCCAGGTAAACGATAGTAGGCAGCGATAGGCATTTCCCGTTTATGGAACTCGCGAGCTCTCCCGTGGCGAGCGTCTTTAATTACACGTGTTTCCTTCCACGCGGGAGACCAATGAAGCCAATATTTTAATACGAACCGAGGCACAGTGGCGAACGAGCTCGTTCCACGTACCATCTACTCGAATGTTCTCATCGTTAGCGTATGCTCAACGAGTTTACGTGGCTAATCGGTGGAAATTGGCCGAGCGCCCGACCGCTGTGCTCGTCCTTTTAACGACGCACCCTTTCCTCCATTCTATCGTTACGCCGTTTCATAGCCACGGGTTTATTTTCCTTTGGCGATGAACGCGAATGATCATCGATAGTAAATTTGTTGAGATTGATTTAGGACCGTACTTGACACGATGAGTTAAAAATTTAATGTTTAACGCAACCGAGTGAATCTCTACTCGCGTTGTACCGAATTATATTGGGAAACGCTCGCGGGTCAACGTACCAGCGTTGGATAAGAATCGACACGTGGTTCTTACGCACAAATGACCGCACCGATCTGATTTTTAGAAAAAATTCGATCGACTTTTTGATTATAATTTGCATTAGCTATTTTATTCTTTCATTTGCCTATCCCCGCGTTGCCTAAAATAAACTATTTATTTTATGTTGTGTGTGTTGCAATATGATTCTTAAACAAAAGCAAATCAATCTTTAATTATTATTCATATTGTCGATATCGTTGACGTAGCAAATTACTGCCGATTCTTGTCTGTACACTGTCTTGTCTGTAATTGTTATGGAAACGCTGTGAAAATGCCATGAGATTGCGACGAGAACGCTGTGAAAATGCTATGAAATCGCAATAAAACTGATCGCACGAGGCCTAACGGGAAAAATCGAGGACGATCGTTTCCCTTAACAGCGTCACGATTCACGAGCCTCGGGGGCTGATTTCGTAGAAAAATCCGTTTGCCAGTGACAGGCCGCTAGATAGTTTCATTAATGGTGATTTAGAGAAACGACCGGTAGGACTGGTAATTAAAAACAATAATGAAACTCTGGACGCGACGATCGTTAATTAGAATTGATAATTGCAAGTGGTGATCGCGACAGGCCGCGGGACGGCACGAATGCTGGCTAGTATTGAGAAACTGTTCCTGTAGCCGGTCTTGTAGACCCGCGATAAATTTTCCGACTTCTTAATTGATTTCTGCTATAGCCATAGTAACGCGCTACCTTCCGCAGGTATTTAAGCACTCGGCTGCAATACGAGGTTGTCGTGGAACCAGTCAGATTTTCTCGACCCTCTCTACGTAGATATTTCAGAATGATTTAATTGCAAGTTAACAGAAACGTATTTGCAGTGAAAAAATGTGGAAAAATGAAATATTACAGTGCGTTGGCCTTACTTTGGTACGTTACAGTAAATGTATTAATTCGATAAATTTATTTTCTAGGTAATATATGTAGACGTTTGATAGATTTCACGTGTGTGTGAATGTATTCGGGAGCAAGGAAAGTGAAGCACACTTCGATTCCGATTTAGTATGGTTTGCCAACTGGTAGTTGATACATTTCGTAAAGTCTACCACGAATTATCTAACCAAACAATATTCAGACATATATACTCTGTTAAATCAAACTCCATTTTTCCAACTATTAGACAAAGGACATTCGTCGATGATCTAAAATATTTAAAAATAACTTTCTCTTTTTTTTTTTTAAAAAAAAAGCCTCTAAATTCAAACAAGCTCGGACAAATCAACGTTCGATCGTACAAAGTTTCTTTATCCAAAAATAATGGTCTCTCTTGCTTCTCCAATCTGTTAGAAGCTTAAATAAACCAACTTTGTTCCAAGCACCGATCTGGCTTCCCAACTTCATTTCATCAACAGAACAGACACCTGCGCGATTGCAAAAATACGTAACTGCCTTTTTAGATCGGTGGTGTCGTAGACGTGGTTGAGCTCGCGGTTTCTCGAGGTATGATCCAGCACCTGTCCCACTTCGGTCCTGGTATAGCTCTCGGTTGTTCCAGAGAGTATCGTTTAATGAATTCTTTGCGTCCCTCCCTCTGCGGCCGTTTCGCATCCGTCGTCGTTGGCAGACGTAATTAAAAGGAACGTGACGCGCAAGTTTAGTGGCGCTTTAAGAACGAGTCGGATCATTGCACGTACGCGGCACCGCGCGATTCATAGTGGTACGACTCACCTCGCGCAGCCCTCGTCGATCGTTGGCTCGATCGCAATCGAGAGAGACTCGACGTCAATCGTGCGAGTCGATCATGTCCAAGACTCGTAATTATCAAGCCATGCTTTATGATTCCAGCGTTGTACACTGGTAGAATTCCAAATTGCAAGCTTTTCCTCGACGGAGCCGATGGAACGACGAAAATGAGCCTGTAGACGAAAAGAGCGAGAGATAGAGTTTAGATATCGTTTAAATATATGCCGTACACTCGCTGAACCTCGGCTAGAAAACTGTTTCCCTATACAAACGATGGAATTATGAAAACGAGTGAGCGAGATAGAGCGATGACGCATAGAGTTCGAGTGTTGTTCAAGTACCATTTCGCGAATTTCGTTTCACGCGAGATAGTCGATTACTTTCTATTCGCCTTGGGAAAGGGAAAAAGTCCTGAAACGCTGTCCTCATCGGTTCACGCCGCTCTCTGCGGGGTTTTGCAAGAACGATCGATAAATTTATGAGGACTTGATCCCGGCGCGGCGTTCCTCTTACGCTCGCTTCTAAGAATCCGCTGGAAACGGTCTCCTTTCTTGGCACGATCCCTACATCGAGTATCTAACTCGTAAACTCTCAAAGACGTTCTGTAATGTTTCCAATACGGCCGACCGATGCGACGGCCTCTGGAAATATCCTCGAATGACACGAAAGAAACGCGAGGGGCGTTTCTCAAGCTGGTACCTTCTTTTTCTTCCCTTGATCGACCAAGAGCATAGACCCTTGACAAAAACGTGGCACTCCCTTTGCAAGAACATTAGGATATATGTTTGAATCATGGTGAGATGGTCGAATGATCCAGCGAATCGATCGTTTTTAGTCACTCGGAGAGAAGATGATTTCGCTAAATTCATCAGCAGAGGTTGTCCATGCAAGACGAACTATTTACACGTTCCATCTTTCTCCTCCTTTTTCCGCCAATCTCCGGAATCCCGTGACAATCCATCGATTGCCTCCAAACCAATTCGAAGCGTAGGCCAGGCCCCTCTCGTCTCTCCACTGGCTCACCGCCGGTACCAGCTACAATTAAAAGCAACGTGACCGGCGAGCCAACCAGCAAAACTGAAAGAGAACGATCCCGACGGTTTCTACGATTTGTTACGCAAAGGCTGGTTCGGGGGAAATTCTGTTCTTTCTGCGAGAGGCAGGGGCGAGACACAGAGGGATATATGTATGTATGCGTTTCGAGGATGGAATCGAGTGGATGATCGTACGAAACGACTAGTCGTCCTTCAGCGACAAAACGCTCTCGGCTTCGTCGCCTGGATGACAGGACAATGATGAAGCGGTTTAATTGTTCCCGATCCGACGAGTTTTTCCATCAATTGAATTACATCGGTAAAATTCTCAGCAAGAAGCGAATAGTTGAAGACGCGTCCCTACGAACCCGGACAGCGAGCAAAAACCAATCAGCGCGCCATTATTCTTCTTGCGCGAGAAATACCTTTAAATATTTGATACGATTCAATTACCTTATCTTTGTTCTTCTGTGATTTATATTATAGTCCATCTTACCCGGTACTAGTATATTTTTCTTCGACACGAATGTAACGAGCGAGGCAGAGTTCAATGGCTATTTCTTGTGGCATGAGTAATTGAAAAGATGACTAACAGGCGACACAGAGGCGAGATTTGTACGATGCTCGCTTGTCCTTCGATTCGTAAATTCTTAGACTGAATTGGATTGGGAAATCAAGGAACAATCCCGTCTTGTAACGGTAAAAGCACGCTAGCAGACTGAAATTGCGTATCACGTAACGCTAGATTCAAAATTGTAAAACACTCGAGTTTAAAATAATCTTACGTACGAGTGGATGTGTAATGAAAATTAATCGTAACGGGTTGTCACACGGTGACCAATTTTCCCTTATCCTGTCATACCACCCTTGTTCGATCTGCGATTCAAAAAACGTATATATCTTATCTTATTCTATCTTTAGGCTGTCTTAAAGTTTTCTAGTAATCAATTTTTCTAAATTAGCCTGGTATTACGTGTAAATATTTATCGTAACCTTTTCGTTCACCAGCGCATCTCTTTCTACTGTCGGTTGTTTGACTCTATCGTCAATTACGATGATATAAGAGTTCCAGCAATATAAACTATCGTATTACTCCTGTACAAACGATTCGGTAACTGCCATTTTCCCTAAAAAAGGGAATCGTCGTCGCAAGATGAACCGTCGTTCCGCTGGAAACACGACAACGACGACAGGTGACGAGAACTGACAATGACTCGCGGCGTTAATCAAGGACGGCAGCGTTGAAGAGAAACGACGCGACGAGGAGAGCGAGGCGCAGCCAGGTCGGTAGCTGACGTCTAACTCAAGGATAGGTCGAGAGGAAATTAGTGTTCGTTCGCGGCCGCACGTCCTCGGTATGCGAGGTACTTTCGGGGATGTACTCACTCTGTCGAGGACGTCTTAGCGTTATTGGTTTTACCCCTCGAGACGCGTACAGCTGCTGAGAAGAGGGGAGGTTGTTCCTTAAATGGAAAGCGTGCAATGGTGCGAGACAGAGAGAAGCGGAGAAGCGAAACGAGGATCGAGAGAGCGAGAAGTGGGTTCCTGAATGCCTCTTTCCTGCCACTGACAACGAGACTACTTCGCTTAAGTAATTAGACTGCCGACCGTTCGTTACCTCAGTCATTTCTGAACAGTAGTACAAGAAACTGCCTGCTACCCTGTCGCTTTCTCGATCGCTCGTTTCCAACGTTCTAGAAATTTTTGTGTTTCGCCGAAAGCTCCCTTAAGGCGGCGTTTCAAGGTGTTAGCTTTTAAGCGACCTTTAAGATGAAAAATTGTTAGGTAATCGTAGATCGATGAGCTTGAGATTTTTCGTAGATGTTTGCTCATATCTCGAGAAAATACAGCGTCATTTTTATACAATTGTCTTTGGTACTGTTGAAATTACTACATGCTTTTCACAGTGTGTCAGTCTGGCGCTCTCCCACGATTTATATCATTCTGTCCATCCGAAATAGGAGAACGAAATATAATTTCAATTTATATATATATATATGATCGATGTAATCCACCAGAGCAAAACAAGAAGAGTGTATTTTGACAAAATTATCGCAGCACGCGTGAAAAGTAGTAATATGGTTTTTATCGTGGAAATTTCATCTTGTCCAAACGATACGTCGCTTTCTTAAAATTATTACAATTTTGTCGCTCACTTGTCACTGAGATCAAATATAGAAAATTAAGAACGTATCTTTTTTAGCCGCTTGAAACGAGAACATTCATTTATGAAAGAATCAATCACGAAGCAATTGAGAATTGAACATTTCGATGTACTAGAAATAAAAGTACAAAATTACCCATTTTATAAGTACAGGAACGTACGAGAAAATATTTGCACCAACTAAAAGGAAGCTCCAGCGTATCATAGTCATCTTCTGCAATTCTGAAAATAATCGATCTTAAATATCGTAGGTAACGGTGGAGGATCTGAAAAGTAATAATCTTCGTCCGTTTGTTAGTTTCCACGCCTAGAATCGTGAATACTAATAACCGCTGTGGTTGGTGGGATCGGTAAATTGTTGAGATTTGTATAAGCACATAGCAGACCGTTCTTCTAATCATGATTCTTTATTGAAAACTTCATAGTCCGAACTGGCAATTTTCCAGTTCGTTCGATCAAATAGAGTCAAGTGCAGCGTTTAGAAGAAATTGATACTCTTTCGTTGGAAGCGTATTTTTTTCAGGAGGCGATCCGGAACAATAAGTCGTTTCGGATAATAATCATTCCAGATTGTAATATCTCGATGCTAAGCCTAGAAGATTGATAAAAAGCTTTCTCGGTGTACATATACGTGCATGCAAGGTGGCGACCATTACGATATTTATAATTTTTATTATCAATTTTATTATTCTTCTCGCATTCGAAAAGTATGGTAACGCCTATGTAGTTGCAGGGTCTTATTGGATCGTCAAAGCTTCTGACCAATAAATTGCATCGAGAACGAACGAAACTGTCGAGCAAAAATATTCCAGGAAATTTATTCGCTTATTTTCCCAACTTGTATTCCAGTTGCTGTCGCGTCGACTCGAAAACACGATAAATAATCAGCATTATTCGGCATAGATGAGAAATAATTGACTTCCTACGTGTTCTATTTAGAAGAAATACTTTCGTATTCGTTTTGAATTCGACGAGTACAACGCCTATTCCAGTCTCATTGCATCGATAAAACCGTCGACCGATAAACTGCGTCGAAAGCGAAAGTAACGTGCAAGGTTGTGTTAATTCAAAAGTACGACGAATAATCAGCGTGGAGAAAAAAAATAATTTCTTATCTTCCCGACCAAAGAATATCTCAAGCCATCAACCAATAATGTTCGTAGTTCGTTTCGGAATATAACAACAATAACGCGTTTGATTTACGATTAAGTTGTCTCTGTTAACTTCGCATAACCAGTGGTGCAGAGTGCGTGAAGGACTTCTAGCAGCTTCAGCGGACGACGATAAACGGCGTGGAGGATCTACGAAGAGAAAGACTCGGCCTCGTGGACCAACTATTCCTCTCGTCTTGAGCGGACGTTTATTTCGTCCGGGAGGTGAAACCTCCTTCCGAACGAACCTCTCTCGTTATGGTAGAGTTGTACACGGATAGCCAGGGAATAGCAGTTAAGACCGACTAGACAATAAAAGTTGTCGTAAAGTTTGTCACTAAGCGTGCGCGCACGATGCCGCCGCGCCGGTTCGTTAATTTCTCAGATTTATTGGCGCGTAAACTTGTTGAATCAATGTTCTCTGTGACCGCGAAAGAGCATTATGAATCGTTATGCAAGGCTAATTTTTGATTGCTTTATGCACCCTTTGCGTTTGTTGCAGAGACCTTTGTTCGAGGGGACGATTTAGAGTTTAGAGGGATGCGGAGGTCGATGGTCATTTCTAACAGAAGCGAGTCTCTGCTCGGTGTAATACTTGTAATTTGCAGGAAAATATTCGTTTTCTTGGACATATAATTCGTTGAAGATCTTTCGAAGAATAGATGGAAGACGTTCTACCGTCGTTTATGTTTTGTCTGTTTCATCGCTTATTGTTATTTCAATCAGTTCGTGTCTTAGTTTCTTATTCGGTCCTTCTCCAAACTGTGTACGACGAGAGTAGTGGACGGATGAAGAACTGTGCTAATTATATTTCGTTTTCCATCGTGAAATATCATCGATCATTCTATTGTCGAACCTGGCGAGTGATGCGTGACCTCAATGATCAGGCAAAGAATCTATTATTTCCATCTACCCAAGCCTTTCGCTTGAAAGCAACGTCTTACGTGTACAAATATTTGTATACATTTACCTTTAACATTTTTAGACTCATACTCTAGAGTATATTACACTTTCTTGTGATATCGAAAATTTCCACGACCTATCTTTGTGATCGTATAAGAGAATGTGAACTTATTAATTAAATAATATTCTCTCTTAAAAATTATTCGACTTTGAACGAAGAAACGTTTAATTTGCAAAGAAGACGCGAACCAATTTCCACAACTGGTCGCCATCTAGTTAAAAGATCGTACACAAATACATCTCTGATCGTTGCAATCTTAACAAAAAGCTAACTTATCTCAGTTTCTTAGATTTATATTAAATGATAATACCGTCATGCAAGATCTCTTCCTTATACATTTAAATCTCCTGACCGCAGTAATTCCAATTCTTCAGCCACTTCGACAGATATCAGCTGACGATAGGATCCTACCGTGTTGCAGGTCCGCGAACGAGGAGGGTGAAGAGGTCGGACGGCCGTGGCAATGGCGGCACACCCGAGGAAAAGCGTCCGCGGACCGCGTTCAGTGGCGAACAATTGGCCAGGCTGAAGAGGGAGTTCGCGGAGAATCGATACCTGACCGAACGAAGGAGGCAACAACTGTCGAGGGATCTGGGTCTGAACGAGGCGCAGATCAAGATCTGGTTTCAGAACAAGAGGGCGAAGATCAAGAAAGCCAGCGGCCAGAAGAATCCGCTCGCCCTTCAGCTGATGGCCCAGGGTCTTTACAATCATTCGACGGTACCACTAACGAAAGAGGAAGAGGAACAAGCGGCGGAACTGCAAGCAAAATGACGACAATAGAATCGATCGAATAATCGAACCTAAACTTACCGAGGGGTTCGTTTGTTTCGAGATCTCGTAAGAACTCTCATTTCTCGCGTTGAATGTCGATCGCAAGGGAATGAAAAAAAAAACGTGTCGTTGGTAACATATGTGGTAAATCGTGGAAACGAGAGTGGTTGAATGAATGCGTTAGTCTTAGATAATTTAACGTTCCTCCCGTAAATTTTGTACGAAGGATTATCCATCGAGACCACAGCGACTCGTGATCCAAAGATTGTACATCTACATTTTATTATCGATTTCTTGAAATTCGAAAACGATTCGATAGTCAAATTAAGATTGTCTTGGTCGGTTACCTTTGTCTTTTCTATGTTTAAAAATTGCGATATTTATTTCGTGAAACAATAATTCAATGCCGCCGACCGAATATTTAAAGCGACTGCTGAACGAATTTTTGTAATTCGTTGTCTTAGAGCTTCCCATTTAACTCGAGACCGATAAAACCGCGACGTATTCTGCGACAGGAAAGCTCATGAGTTACCGGCGCTATGAATCGAATGATGGTGGTCGTGCGCGCGGCGATCGCAACGATAGCTATCATTCAACATCGTTTGTAAGGGAGGAATTAGCACGTACGTTCCTATATCACGAATAAAAATTTCGTATTTAGAACCGGGGAAATGAACGGAATAATCGATCGATCGACGTGATTACACGCGAATCGTGTAAATCATGGTGAAATGGGTTGTACAGTGCCATTTGTACAGTTTTCTCGCGAACACAGTAGATCGAAGAAAAAACGAATAGAAGTCGTCGTTCTCTGATAAAGGAACCAGTATTCGAGCGAGCGAGCGAGCGAGCGAGAGAGAGAGAGAGAGAGAATGAAGAAACTTTAACCAAGGACAAGTGTGACGAGTTCGTATGAAAGAAATGAAAGAGAGAATGAGAGCGAAAATGTAAAGTTCTAGTTTCGTTTCGTTAATTTATTGTAAAAATGTAAGATATCGTACGATTGCGACGTGCAATAGAAAACATTATACATATATGTATGTATGAAGAGAAGTAAATAGAAACGACCTATATGTATAGGTATATATATATATATATATATATATATGTATACATATATATATATATGTATATATATACACACACATATATACATATATATTATATAAAAGATTGATATAAATTGTCGTGTAAATAAAGTGCAACTTAGCGAGAACGTCGTCTCGATAGACTGTTTAAAAATAACTTAGTTATTTATTTACCTATGCTAATACGGAAGGCTCGATACAATATCGGGCACTTATACCCTGTAAGAAATATTTAAAGATCGAATTAAATATTCCCACTATCACGAGCCACGTATCAACGTATACTTGTTCTATCTTCAATATCCATCCTGTTCCTTTGCTCCTAGATAATTCCCTGATTGTATGGTTTACTCGCCGGTCAGGATAAACCTTATTCAAACGTTTGCACAAATACACCGACGATGCTGCGGTCTGATAAATAGTCGATTGAATAATTACGCGGCACCAATGAACCGAATTATCCAAGTAATTAACGGCGGTTCCGTTTCTAATAAGCGAATAAGATACGATTGTTTTTTTTATAAGATCAAAGACTTCGACTTTGCATGAGATAGCAATATACTGAAACTCGGAATTTGATGTTCGGTTATAGATACGGGGCATGTTAAACTTAAAAATTCTTTTCAAGAACTGAATTGTACTAGGCTAAAGGCAAAATCAACGATTGTACTTTAAACGTACATCGATATACGATGTCAACATTAAAGTTCAATAATTCGCTAGTTTCATCGGCAGCCAGTCTACTGTCTCAAAATCAGGCTCCGTTAAAGAATCAAGTTGCATTAAAATCCTTGTGGTAAGCCATCAAGAATCGATCCTGGTCAAAATTTAATTTCGGCAAACAACAATTTCATTTACATATCTGTGTCGTATTGAAGTAACATTTTAGTTCCGTAATAAATGGTATGAAAATTATTAGTCAAAGATACAAACGTCAAATAGGTTGTAACATTGTATAGAGTTCCTAATAATAGAATTATAATTTCACAAAGTCCGAGTTATTTGTTTAAGTAAACTATGATAAATGAAAGAAAAATTCAAGTATTTCCGTTCATAAATGAGAAAGGAAACTGAAAATCCACCTTAATGAGGAAAAAATAAGGAAAGAAACGAAAGGGGGCAAACAATCTCGATAAACAATCCAATTAAAAGATCTCTAAAGAAGAAACGAGAGACAAGGTGATCGCGATCTCAAGACGTTAACGCGGCGGAATCGATCGATGCTGTGAAAGCGGTACTAGACGCGAGCTAATTAACACCGGGAACGGAATCAATCGAGCCAGATGTTTATCGAAATTTATCGGCGCGACACTGGCGAACCGGTGGGTAGGCGAGAGAGAAAGACAGTGGCGAGAGGCGATCGGTGTCGGGATAAAAGGTTTCGGGGCGGGTCGATTCGCATTCAGCATTTGGCGCATGCTTCCACCCTCGAGTCGTATTTCAGGCCCGTGCAAACCCTATGAAAAGCCCCTCCTGCCGGCGTGATATCGATTGATTTACAGTCGAAAGGTGGCCATCGTTGATATCAAACCAGCCACGCCTACGTTTATACCGTGAACGCGATATGCGTGTGTTGCACGGTGAGTGGTGTCGGTTAACGCACTTTATACATCATTTAACCTCCGTTAGCGTTGTTCCAACCTCCCTTGTTACGTCTCTCCCACGAATCGTTCAAGAGATAGGTCGTAGACGATCCTTGCAAATATGAAAAAGTCGGGACGTTTGTACGAATTTTTTCCTTGAAAATTGAAAATTCGTAGCAGAGTCGAAGCTTTTAAGCCAACTTACCGATGAAACGTTGAAATCATGTAGAAGTTAGACGATAGCCATCGTTAGGGTCGGAAATCAGAAGATCGAAGATACAGTTCGTCGACGTTGGACAATAAATAATTTCATCGGTTTCTTCGTGTATTCGTGTGCCCATTTTTCTTTTTCGAAAATGGAGCGGCTTCAATGGAGCCAAAGATCGTCCAGGATGTCCGAGGGATCAGGCTTGCCTTTGGCAACGTACCTGGTAAGTAATAGACGACATTAACGTACCGGTGCCGGTGACGTCGCGATGACTAATAAGCGACGATTATTTTTTTACAAGAACTGCTGGTCGGAGACGGACAGAAGTTGAATACCTGAACCATCCCGTAATATTTCATCAGTCGAATTTCAACGAAATTTTGTGAACATCAAACGTACGCTCAACTCCATCGATTCTCATAAATTCGATTACTAACACGTATATTCTGAAATAGATGATTGTAATTAGACTCGACAACCTTAAAGCGAGTGTAAATCCTAATATCCAGTAACGAAATTTCGTGGAGTCTCTCGTTCGCATGCGACGTATACGTAAAAATAAATATTTGGCCCTATTCGTAACGCGATACGTCGCTCGTAAGTCATGGAAATATTCGATGCCCGGCGAGTCTAGTAACGCTTGACTCCAAAATATATCGTCGATTGCTCGGAATCGGGAGGAAAGGCCGGCAACCGATACGTCCCTGTCAGATTATAATCGCACCACTTGACAGACTCGCGCTTCTGTCTGTCCGGCAGGCGTACATGGCCCAAGTCGAGACTACTTATGGATGAAGCGAGCCGCAGAGGCACACAAACGGTTCTTGGTGGCTCCTTTGTCCCGGAATCTTTACAAATGAGATACAACCAGGGAGAAAAGTCAGAGGCACGTGAGGAGGCAGCAAACATTAACCCTGTGACCGACCCGTTCGACATTCCTGAGCAACCGTGTACGCCTTCTGTAACGCGGCGGGGACAGGAACCAGCCTTGGGAGCCTCGAGCCTCGAAATTATGCATCCGTCTCGAGGATCGACAGCATATCGTGATTCATTCCACGTTGACGTATACTCCGCCACTTTGGAATACTCGATGAAACGAATAGGGATTAGATGTCGGCCGTAGATGCTGGTGTTACCGATTGAAACGTCGATGATGCGCGTTAAACAGATGCGGCTGGAATAATACCTGAATCGTTGGGAAACGAATGGTTTCCGTTTCACGGCAGCCGCACGATTTGATCCTCGTGAAAGACAATCCTGTTTCGTTGCTTCAACGTATGCGCGTTTCCCTTTTATGCATGCAACACGCTGCATATTACCTGGTTCGCTCGAACTGTTTAGAAAAAGAACCAGATGCAAATTCGTCGGAGATTACCGGTCAGTTTGGTTCGACCTCTGTTTACATACGAGATCAGTCCAACAGAACGAGCCGATCCGGAGGCAGTGGTATCGGTCTATCTTGCGCCATAAATCGCAGGCAAATCGCGCGTGGGCCATGGGACTCAATAAAGTAATGCGGAAGGGAATTATTGAGCCTGCTAATCAGCCGTAAATAACGTCCTAGAATTCTCTAGTTGCGCGCCTCGGACACCAGATAAGCAGCCAGAGAAACTGAAAAAAGTGAAAATGGTTTATAGATAAGGGGAGGCGCGCTATCAATCGACGTTGCACTTACCGTGCTTGCATACCTCTCGACGCGTTCTTGGCGTACCATTGATATATTCGGACGCCAGCTCGCAGTTTTCGTCCGATCGTATCTTAATTGCATGATTTTTTACAAGATTGTCGGTATTTATTGGTTTATTCCGCTTTCCGTTTTTCTTCGTTATCCTCCTGTCTCCTTATCAGTGTATTATATTCACGATCATTCCGATTGCTGTTATTTTCTGAAACTTACACATAAAAGATTGCCTCTAATCCTTAACTCCGTTTCGAAAGTTTGTTTGCTTCTCTGCATTTCTCTAATTTTCTCTATATTTTCAACTCGTTTAATCCCTCGACTTGTTCCACTATCGAAATCGCCACCCGATAGGATGGTGCGGCGGGTCAGCTACGCGGGATTAAGAGAAGGATAATAATTCGTGGCGGCCGTGAGAGATCGGTAGACCGAGATCTTCAAGGATGATCGTCGTTAGTGAACGGGGCATTAGTCGTACGGTAGCCGATGCCGATGGATACGCTCCACCGTCAGTGGGGAGCCAACGTGGAAAGCAGCGTCGGGAGATCTGATGGTGACGGGTATTAAAATTAATGGTCAACCGTGCACGCTGACGTGTCACCTTATACCTCCATGCGTCATTTTGATTGACCAATAAATTATCTCGTGGAAGGTCTCGCGCGTGCTTGACCATCGCTGTTCTCGCGGTTCTTTGCTCATTTAAGTAAAAGTCTGACCGTTGTGTAATTTGTTGGTCGTTTCACGCGGTGAAACGAAGGCATACTTTTACGAGCTTGAGGAGTCGATAGGAATCTTCGTAGAAATTTCAAATAAACACCAAGGTATCTCTTAGTACACGAAAGATGTACATGAACATTTTACTGACAATTTACTGATAATCACGAAATCAAACCGAAGGCTGCATTACACAAACACATCAGTACCTGACTGTTATACGCACATCGCAACATAACCTAAAAGTGGATTTTTCAATATCAAATCTAGGTAACCCCAACCTAACTGTAACTAGAATTACCTGTGCCAATATCTTCAACATCTTGAAATTTAATTCTTTAATTTTACATAGAATAATCAAATGTGTTGTATATTACGATTAATCGTGATTAATCTTCGATGTAATAACGAAAGAATGGGAAAATATCAAATATCCCAACCTAACCCCAACCTAACTCTAACTAGGGTTACCTGTGTCAATATCTTCAACATCTTAAAATTTAATTCTTTAATTTTACATAGAATAATCAAATGTATCGTATATTACGATTAATCGTGATTAATCTTCGATGTAATAACGAAATAATGGGAAAATATCAAATATCCCAACCTAACCTCAACCTAACTCTAACTAGGGTTACCTGTGTCAATATCTTCAACATCTTAAAATGTAATTCTTTAATTTTACATAGAATAATCAAAAATATGTTGTATATTATGATTAATCGTGATTAATCTTCGATGTAATAACGAAAGAATGGGAAAATATCATACGTGTTTTTTATGCTCGGTAAGAAAAGATATCGAAACCGAGAAAATGATTCAAATAACCCTATGACAGCAAGTCATAAGTTAGCAAGAGTGTATCGCGCCAGTTAAAACGAGCTAAATGGTGTGTCTTGAAATGTAAGTCGTAAAAATTGTTGGTAAACAAAATAATTTGGCGAATCACTTAGCTCGACTCAAATATCCCTCCCTTACCCTATAGCAAGAGAATCAAGGTGCAGGTTCGATGATAATCTCGTGGCGACGCGACGGTTCATTCGTCGCATGTATCGAAACAAGCGGACAGCAGTTTTGCTCGCGATGGAGTAACAATAACGAACTCTCTGTTTCGTGAATTTCCCCGAAACAGCTTGAAGCAGGCTTTAATGGCTTAATCCGCGTGTTCCGACAACTCGATGTGTGGGCCAGCGGGTCGATGGTCCCCTTTGAAATTTTCTTTTGCTGCTGGTCCCCATGGAAGGCGCGTTACCGGCCACCGATGGGACAAAACTCGAGAGCGCTGCCTTGTTTTTAGTCGCACCACAGGCCAAATGACCGGGACGCGGCACTCTCATGCATGAATGCAACGTCAGCTGCCATCCCGGGATATAGCGAACTCTTCATTAACCGTGCAAGGGGTTACGGAGAACGAAACGTCGTCTGCGCTCGTGAAATGGTTCCCTGATCCTTAATATTGCCACTACGTCTGCCGCCAGTAAATCTGAATTTTAATTGGACCGCGATAACATATGGGTGATGAAAGCCAAGATGTATTCTAATAAGAAAGGTTGTCATCTTCTGTATAAATCTGTAGTTGTTCGTTTTTATCGTCATCTGAATCTCAATGTTAAACTTGAAAAAAAAAAGAGATTCAAAGGAAAATGGGAACAATTTAACGATTTCTTAAGATGGATACTCGGACAACGAGCTGTTCGTGTATTGTTTGCGAGTAACGGCGGAGACACACCTTTGGAAATTCAAACGAAAAGCTATTAAGGTGACGACGCTGAGAGACACACTTTCCTATTACGTCTACAGATTTCCTCTTATGAAATCGGGTCCAATTTATTCCCAATCATCGTTACTATCGATCGACACGATGTTCGGTGTGAATAGAGAAAGATACCGGTAAGGCGATTCCCGAACTGTCGACGATCCAATCCCCGATTCGGTGACTTTAACGAAAATTAAGTGAGATAGGTCCAGACGGGCCGATGCTTTTTGACAGCGGTCGAACTCTCTGCGGGGATCATAGGATCGGTCGACCGGTATTTAGTTTCCTAGTGTCATGTCCACCTTTACGCGTCCGCGCCTCTCGACAAGTCCGAACTCCAAACATGTCTGGCCGTGGATACTCTCGCGCGTCACAGCTCTATTCGACAATCGGAACCAGTTTTAAAACCTAAGCCACGCCAACTTTTGTGGATTATAGAGAGATCGATCGGAAGAAATTATAACGAGTTGTCTTGTTGCCCAGATAGTTTCATTTTGAAATTGGAGTAGAGTTACCTTGCGGCTGCACTAGTCAAGAAATCACAATTTCAAAACCAGATCTATTTGAATTTGTCGAAGTCAAATTGTAACTGGAATTTATATGAGAAAAGTTCACCTAGTTACCCATTACTTTTCATTATTTCATTCAAATAAATATCGATAAGATAAATGAAGTTCTACTGTATTCTAATCTTTAATAATACACAGTTTAAAATATCTGAGAGAAGATCATCAAGATCCTCTTAAGGAGTATGTAAAAGTTTCCTTCGGGATCATCTAAAGAGGTTGCACGAAGCAAGTTCGCCTTTCTAATGAACCGCAGTTTCGGTCTGTTATTCGTGATCTCGATACAAATCTGGACGGTTGTGCAAAAATTCGCGTTAGACCGAGGAGCGACGAGAAACGAGAAGGAATTCCCGAATCCGTGGTAGCCTATAGGTGGATGAGTCACCACCTTCGGGATCGAGCGTAGAAGGTAAAGAGCCGCGGCGAGCAAGAGAGGAGAAACGAGAGAAAAACGAACATGAGAGGAGCTGAAGAGAACCTTCAAGTGGTGGGGACATCGTGGTAGAGTGGTGGTACCGGTTGGAAAGAGTGGAAAGGGAGAGGTGGGATTCGAACCCCGGGACCACACACGACGCTCCACGCGTCTGCGACTCGGTTACATTGCTTAATTGTAAACGGCCCAGTGGTTCTCAAGTTCTTTTCTCAGTTCACACATTTTAACTCTTTTCGAGTTATTTTAAGATAGAAATTCTCATTTCTTCGCAATTAGTACGTTCGTTGCTAAATGAACTGCTCTTCAAACACTGACCAATTGGAGAGCAATTTCTATATCGTTACTGTTACAATTTCAACAAAATACGTTTATTAATTAAACGTTAATTAATTTTGGAGCAATTTTTACATCATTATCAATGAAATTTTAACATCGAAGAATTATAATAAAGCACCAAAACAGTTATATAGCTTTGTTCATTTGGAAACTAAAGAAGCAACGAATAAGTATGTAGTAAAGTACGAGATATTATAAGATAGAAGATAAATCTTATTGATGAGTACAAATTAACGAAGAAATTTCAATTCATTCAAGAAAAGAAGAAGCCATCGGTAAATGGCGATTCGTAGCATTTGTTAGTCAGAGTTGAAGCAGGTGTTTATGAAGATTTTAATCATATTCGATCGAGAAGAATTCAAGGAGGGGTCGCGTCACAAGTATTCGGATAATGATAACGAACAAGAGTTCAGAAGCCTGATTTCTTATCTGCAACATCGTTAATGCCATCGATTGTTCCCTTGCGGCGCGGCGGTTCCAACTAATTAAAACCAGAGTCTCATCGAGTCTTTTTCGTTCTGCTCTTTTACCTCGTGGCTTCCGCCGGTCGTGTTGTGACCTCTCCCTTTCCTCTACTTTTTCGGCATTCTTCAAACATTATTCCGTCCTTTTTTTCTTAGATGTCTAATGTCCGCTTAATGGGCTTACATAACGTTACCTAAAAAGGCCTCGACAAAATTGATTTTACTTTAATGCGTGCACGGAATAACGTACCTATTTACCTAAATCCTATTTGGTTCGTTTAAATAACTGTATCGCTAAATAGTCCTTAACTCATAGAGGCTATCATTGAAAATAATTACGGTAATTTTATCGTAATTATTTCAGTCCGTACATATTTTTTTATTTTACAAATCTATAAAGTTAAACTAATGTAATTTTATTATTATCCAGTATTAGATGAAAAGTAGGAAAATTATTGTGTGCAACAATTACAAATAGCATTCCGATTATATGCTTATAGGACGATAACATTAAACTAAAATTTATATGGCGTAAAATTTAAGGATTTGTTTTGCAGATTATTCGTGATAGACAAGTTAACTATTCGTTATGATCGTCTAAAAATAATGCAAAAGTATAAGATGTAATCTTTGATACATACGTAGAACGTTTTTGTAAATGTAGAAGAAAGGACAGACAACATAGGAGTTCTTCAAATCCCCATGCTCTTATAGTATCATTATCTTGACCTCTGAAATCCCGTCAGCGATCCGGTTAAAGATTCCCAAGTGACTTTCGACTTTTTTTGTTAAATCTTGCCCGAAACATTTCGGATAATATCATTAGGCACGGTACTTTATTCGATTCTTAAAATCGAAGTCAGATTGTATCCCTGCGGTGTAACATGAACGTCGTTATAATAGAATCGACAACTACGTCAACGTTTCATTTGTAACAATATTTTACAAAATTACATGTGTGACAAATATAATCTACTATATAACATTCACATTTGAGATGAAATTTAAATATATTTTGCAGTGTAATGTTATTTATGTTATCTTCTCAAAATAAATAAATTTATAGAAATAAGTCATTTATCTCTTGAAGATTGAATATTTATATTGGATAGTGAAATTGAGAAATTAATACAAAATGAAGTCGATTAGTATGGCTTCTGAGAGACACACTTACGGCGTTTATTCTTACTAATGATTATGTGTATTAATCGATGTAAGAAAAAATAGCAAGCTATTATTATTATTAAGTTGCCAGTCATTATTGGTTATATGTCTTATTCGATATAGAAAGAAATCATGAAGTAAAATAAGTCACATACTTGTCGTTCGTATGCTTAGATTTCCTGCCAATTGGTTATATCAATTTCAATAGCGTCGTGAATTCTGTGTTGTTGACTGACCGACATGACTCTCCGCAACGTAGTAAATTTTCATCGACCGCCGCCGCCTCGAGCATCAAAACTAACTCCAACAAATTTCTGAAATCACCTGCGACTAATAACGATTAAACTCTCAGACCCTCAAATAATTTTGAGCAATTAAGAAATTTACGCACTCTCTCGACGTTTACCGCCTGACTGACGTTCTGCGCATCCTTCTACGCAATTAACGTTCCAAAACGCGTTCTCAAGCAAATACATAACCTAGACTTTTGCCTGAAATACGGTCTACTCGTGTATCAGTGTGTTTGTTACGTGAAGTCAGCAAAAGTGAAGTCACGAGATGTCGATACATAATCAAAATATCCATCGAATAATCGATACACCATACTAAAGTTTACTCCAATCTTGTGGTAATATCATTACGATTCGCGTCGCTTATCATACGTTGCAAAATATGATTTACTAGTACGTATATAATAATAGATACTTTTTAACGATTCATATATCAGTATGCTTATTTTCGTGAAGTAATATCAAGTACGCGGACACTAACGAAAGATATAACGCTATAGATCGCGTAAGCATCTTCGATACTCGTGTTTGTAACTGTCATTGTCTCGGTTTACGTGAAGACAATGCTATCGACCTCGTGAAGCAACCCGGACAATAGTGAAAAATATAACACGATAGATCGCGTTAGCAGCTTCGATATTCATTGTTACAACTGTCAGTGTGTTCTTTTACGTAAAATGACAATACCGGAAAAGTAAAAAGTATAACACGATGAAGTGTATTAACATCTTTGATATTGACTTTGCAACTCTCGCGACAATATCGTTGCGATTCGACCAATAAGTGATTCCCATATGTACGTCACAAGATACGGTCTGCTCGTATATCAGCGTGTTCGTTCAGTAATATGGAATTGTATAATGTCGATAATAACCCATGAAGTGGTGATACGTTAAAGTATAACGAAAAGTATAACACACTAGGTCGCATTAGCATCTTCAATATTTTCAATACTCTTTCTTCAATACTTTTCTATATATCTACTATGTATTTACTATACTATTTTTTCATTCTCGTAATAATATCGATGCGATTCGACTAATAGTGACTGACATAATTATCATACGTCGATAACAATGTCACACAGTGCATACGGTATGGCGTTGTGATGAATTAAAGTAGTAAGAAAAAAAACGCGCGTAATGAGTAAATTCGATGAAAGTGCCATTAAATCGAGGAAAACTATGCCTTGGAGGTTAACGCTAGCCATGGATTACGGATTCGTCACGCAGTCAACGATGAGCGCTCTTTTACAACCTCCTGTTTATTTACAATTTTCTTGGCAGTCCGCGAGATAAATGCCCGCCGAAGGGGCCAGGAAACCAACGCAGTAAATATGGCGTGCGTGCATTTTCACGTGCTTTCGGTACAGTTATAGCAACGTTTCGCTTTCGTTCTTAATTTACGGTTTACGATCGTTTACGATATAGTGCCTCGAAAAAATGTCCGCTGCTCGAACTTTTAAGTAGATGGCAATTCTTTTAGACGTTTTGAAGACAGGAAAAAGGAATCACGTAACTGTATTGGGTGTAATTTTAACGAATGACGCCATCGTTTCTTCAAAGCGAGGAATGTAAGTACTACATATATTATAATATAACATATATAATACATATTGAACCGCGTAGATCCTTCTCCTTTTATTGCAACATATTCAAAGAAATTTCTGTCATCTTGTCCTTCAATTCGTTTTTCTTATGAAAAATATTTTTAGTCACGACTCGGGCCACACTCTAGGTTTGTCCCTGACCCTACAAATTATAGCTGTCCATTTATCGACACTTCCACGTTTGTGTATTCAGTTTGTTTAGACGTGAACAACATTTCGGAGTGGTCCACTATTTTTGATAAAATGGGACATTGTAGTGCTTGCTAGTGCTTGCTATTCTTTGAATACAAAGGCTCACTAGTACTTTTTAACCAAATTTCACTAGAAACAGTCACACACGTATCTACTTCAAATTAGAAAGTATTACTAAAATAAGATTGTCAATGCTTCCACAGCTTTAACCCCTAGGCAATATATTCACCAGTAACTTTTAACAATGGACTTTCACTAAAAAGACACTTAGATAATATGTTTGACTCTTATTGAGCCATATTATCAGAATAAATTTCCTAATATTCCCACAATTTCAACTCTTCAGAAATATGGAAAATTGACCAATACTTCTTAACGATAAACTTCTACCGTGAATAAATGAACAATATTATTTGACTCGAGACGAATTATATTACTAAATCAAGATTTTTAATGTAATCACAGTTTCTGTGCTTAAAAAAGATAACGAATTTACCAGTATTTCTGAAGAATGGAGTTTCATCAAAAAACCAGTTGTATACTTGACTCAATCGAACCATTCTACCAAAATAGAATTCTCAATGTATTCACAGTTTCAATCCTCACATTTAAAACAATTTATACCACCTTGACACGATTAGTCATTAACCTAATTAGTATCGTTCAAAGCTCCAAGTCATCAGAATCAAAATACTGTATGTATCTATATTTCGAAGAATCTAAACCAGCCGAACAAGAGCAGGCCAACTACGAAGGCGAGCAGTGAAACGAGAGACGTAAGCGCCGGCGCCCTGGCCGTCAGGTTTCGTCGACGCAGATTCGTCGTTAGGATCGACGGGCGTATCGAAGCCGGCGCGGCGCAGCGCGGCGCAGCGCGGCGCGCTCTGATATCAGCCACGGCGAATGTCTTCGGGGTGGCTAGTAAGTCGCGTGTGACGGGAGGGCCACCCATGTAGCCGTTGTTCGCTCGCATCTATCATGGAGCCACCTTCTTTTCTCGGCAGCTTAAGCCCCAATAAAAGCCCCCGGTTCGGCCTGTGTCTCCGGATCGAGCAAAAAATCGACCATTATCTCGCGAGTTTCTCGACCGGAGCCACCGATGGATCCGAGTTACTCGGGGACCTATCCGTTTCGATTCACCCATCGTGATTCACTTCTCCTAATATCATTCGGCCCGACGATTTTTCTTCCTAGCGTTTGTCGTGCTTTCCGTTCTTCCGCGTCGCAAGTTCTTGTTAAATTCCAACATCGTACAGCCAGAAACGGACCTCGTTTAATCCTAACCAGTGATACGTACCTTTTATGGGCTGTGATTTAATGTCCGATGAAGTATCGGACGCCTATTTAGCAAGACAGTATAGGACGTAACCATTCCCAGTTTTAGCACGATGGAACAAGACGCTCGTTTAATGGACGTACTAATAGAGCGAAAGATAATTGTTTACCGAGTAGCTAAAGACGAAGAGAAAAAAGAAAAAAACACACGCATATACCGGTCCTTGGAGAGTTAATCGCCCAAGCACAGAAGATTCGTAATTACTCGCGATACGTTTGGACTCAAGGCTGAGTTACGTACGGTCTCGTATTCGGATTCTCAATTGCCTTTGAAACCCACGATCCCTCTTGAGATGGCGGATTAACGATGCACGCTAATCGCGAGCAGGTGTTTCCATCGTGGATACTTAGAAGTCTTGTGCATACCGTGGATCTCTTCGAAAAAGGAATCGTCGTACTTTTTGCTCTCGGTGGTGATCGTTACAGTAGCGATATCGTTTCCGTTGGTGTCGAGATCGAACGGTAGCATCGGGGTTAATTAGCGCGGTTCGCGATACACATGCACGCGATCGCGTATATACAGACACATTCGAGCGAAGGAGAACGCTCGTTAACCCAGATTTTCGCGATATACTATATATAGAGTGTCCCCGTGAAATGATTATTTCGATCGGGAATTGCGACTTCACGCTTCGATTTCGCGCCAACCGCGACGCCGTCTTTCATCCAGCCGCCTTCTTTTCACGGCGACCACTGGCTCGTTGTGTTTCTTGCTTTTGGAGTTGCAATAGCTTCAAGTTCATCACTTTTATGGTTACTTTGGAATGTTTTGTCGATGTTCGAGGCAATCCTGCGATAAAATTCTTCGCCACTGGTATCGCTACTGTATACGTGCCGTGTTAGCGCTTCGCATCATCAGAGATTGAGTTATAAAACGCAAGAAAAGAACGGATAACGGATATTCGATGGTTCACGGTTCATCTTACTTTCGTCAATTTTGTCAATTTCGTTTGTTACAGACAAAATTATCCGTTCGAAACAGAAGCTACTCGCGATATACCTACAAGCTCGAATCAACTAAATGAAGAATGCTTCTCACAATCGTACAGATCTAAACCCAACAAACTCCCCACATTCGTTTTCTCCGCAACCATTCTCTAATCAACAATCGCAACAACGTGTTCCACAAGTTACATTCAAGGTTACCGAACGCATCCTTTGAACAGTCAGGTCGGTTTCTCGGGGATCGTCGATCGCAATCTATCGATACCCGTAATCGATTCCATAGTATCTGGAGCCTAGTGTGCGCCGGGTCGTCCTATCGTCCGTTCCTCCGTTCATCGCTTAATTATTACGGGCGTGCACATAGTATACGGCTGCGATAGCGCATAACCGGCGATTTGCGCCGCCGGAATTTATCACCTCCGTAATTGGCAATCGTTTATCCGCACAGAACCAGTACCACCGGCGTCGGTATCCGCGGATTATCATCGAACACCGCGCACGTCCAACCCGGGCCGCCTGCCCTCTCCGAGTACCTCCAATTCGGATCGTTAATTCGCCAGGCATTTACATTTTCAATTACCCTTCTTCTGCTATGTGCTCGAACCGCGGCACCGAACACACGGGCCGGCTGCTCGCTCGCGAGATCCACTCCGTCGGAAATGATTACGGTGATGAAAACGATATGATCTTCTTAACTTAACCGCCACGAAAAAGGGATGAAAATCTGGCGCGTTGTATTTCCGATAGAACGAATATATTTTAAACGGTCGAGTACGATTTTGTTGGGAATAAGACATTTCACCTTTTAGAAGTTCAACAGTTTTACACTTGCGAACAAGATATTTCAGTCATACGGTTGATCTGTTCGCTATGAAAGAAAGGGATGAAAGCTTAACGTCATATACATTAAACGCGAATGCATGGGATTTTCTATTAGGCGAAAGTAACTTTGGCTTGTTATGGCGTTAACGTTTTGGGGTACTCGTGGATGAGATATTCGAGTCATATACAAATCAAATTCATCAGCTCTGTTACGATAAATTATAACGATACCGAGGACATTTCTTAGATAATTTATTTGATCGCTTTGAACGAAGTATCTCGCGTGTTTTTAAATTAATCCGCTCAATATGGCGCCCGAGAGTTTGAGGTTAAAAGCAGAGCTATTTAAAGGAGAATATCGAAGCGATTTGATTCAATTGACTAGGATTGAACGGTAGAGCGATCAAGTGGAAATGAATCCCATGACAAAGACGAAACTTCGTCTCGATAAAGCGTAAAGACCTAGAGCTTGGACGATATCGGGTTCCTGGAATACCGAATTAGGTTCCTCGATAGTCGGATGCAGATCCTGTGAAATTATCTCGGAATTGAATTCTCGTAGCAATAGAATATTTCGCAAAATCCTCGATCGTTATTAATTCGTTTGGCAAAGGAGATACGAAATCGATTCCTCGGCTATCTAAATCCCCGTCCCAAGATCTTTGCCAATGAGAAAGAGCAACGTTCTTCCCGCGGAGCATTTCACGATGCTCGATCGGATCGGCCGATGTACACGAAAATTTATTAACGTTCTCCATTTTCTGTTTAATTATCCGCGCGTGGCATGCACTCTGCCAAGACGTACACCTATGAGCCCGACACGTTCCCCTCTGATTCTTCGGCGTCGTTAAAGTTATTGGTCGGACAGAACTCGTGTTTGACACGGCTACGTCTTATTCGCCACGTCTTCGTCGATCATCGATTCGCAATGGCGAAGGGATCCGCGAGAATTTGATTAGACGCATCGTCAGTGATTTGCTCGCGCCCGAAGCTTTCGATAAATTCAATTCGACCTTCAACTTGCGCTTCAAGAACTGGAATATTGCGTATCTATTATTACACCAACCAGTCGGCAATCAAATCGAGCGACTTCATTTTTCAAGAGTTTTTTCGATTTTAGTATCAGTTGGTGGAATCACAACGTATGATTAGCGCTTGACTTCTCAGAAGTCAAATGATTTATCTTGACGGAGCTGATCAATTCGACTTCTACTTCGCTCGTATATTGCTTCAAGACCGGTTATTTTATCTTATAAAGTGTGTATAACGCACCGGTCCAACGAAAATGATCAGAGTCGCAAGGTGCTACCATTCCATTACGAACAATTACTTGCGAGCTGTTTATGTATTTAGCGAATTGTAACGGGGTGATTACATTCCTCGCGCCTAATCGTCGCGTATCGAGACCCGAATAGTCGCATTTGCAAGTCAAATAAACGGAGCCGAGCACGTTTTCTATCGTATTTACGACGATCGCCGTTTATGACCGCCGTTAATGTTCCACATCCAGTCCGCATCCCCGACTCTCGAACATCGACGAACCTCTATCCTAAGATACGTTCGAGATACGTCCGATGGTACGTAGAAAACTGGCGATTGAGTCGTTGGCGAGGAAAAGTATCGTGTACCTGATCGGCGAGTCTCAATAAAAACGCAGAATCCTTCCACGGAGCTACGAAGAATCGGCTCGTTCGGGTGAATCGTTTGGTCGGATAATGCGCAGGTCGCGGAATTTTCTCGTCGCTGCGGAGTCGAGCACGGACAACGACGAAAGAAGACGCAAAAGAACGACGAAGATGAACATTCCGATAAGTTCCTTTCGTGGCTCGCCGCCCGGCATTCCAAAGACCCGCGGTCGGACACTTTCTTAATCGTGGCCCGTTCGTTTGCATGGAAACAATTCGGCTACCGACTTAGGTGACTCGAGTGACATTCCCTCCAGCTAGGAAGGAAGAAAGAGAAGCAGCAGTGATCCATGGGACCCCATGAGTTCCACGGGTTACAGGCGGTCCTGTGTGCACGTATACAGAGCCGCATATATGCGGGCCTTGGCACGGGGCCCAGTTGGGTGGTCCCATTCCGCTGACGCGTTCACAACACCCATCTCTCGCTATTATACCCCTTGGTGGCTCCCTTACTAAGGACCTTATTAAATATTGCTACACGCGAAATCTCATTCCATTACTGCCTACCCTCCCCCTCCAACCGCCAAGCGGTGAGATTTGAATACCAGAATGTGCCGCTCTTTCGTACCACTCGTTAGATCCGCGTGAGAATTTTTCGCCTCCTTCGATCTCCTTCTGTCTACTTTCGTATAATCTCCGTATCTCTCTCTCTCTCTCTCTCTCTCTTTCTTTTATTCTCTCGCGTTTTTCTTGCTCATTTTGTCGCCGTCGATCATTTCGTGCGATCGTATCTCGTGTCTTCCGATGTTTGCGATTTAAAGAGACTAACTAACGCGGTACTTTGCAGCAAGTTTCGTGTACCATGGCAAAAGGAATTTAACCGCTTCGTATCTGTTACGATTCTCCGTATACCTTGTTCCATTAATGAGAATTTTAATCAAGATCCGAGCGATCGATTAGTTCTTAGCGTATTAATTCATTTAATCGTTGTTTTTCAAGTCGATGCAAAATTCATTTCATCCTCTTGAAAATGTCGTTGTGCGATGATCGTGTACGAAAGAAGCGAACATCCCTGGTCAAGGAGAGATTGGTTGGGCATCCAACGCCGTGTTCCCCGGCGGCCGGCAGGAATTAGACGGTTGGCATTTCTTTCAAGGCGCCGCACGTTATCGCGCACGTGTACGAGCCTTAAGTACTGCCGATTACGGGTAATAAAAGCGTTCGAGTATCATCCGGAGAACGTACGGCTGTTCCCGCGCGAAACGACCGCAAGAAACCAATCGCGAAAACTCGGTGCGCCTCTCGTTTGATCGTCGTCCTCGTTGTTGTCATCGTCGTCGCCGTCGCCGTCGTCGTCGTCGTCGTCGTCGTCGTCGTCGAGTACACACGCATTACCCGATTCGAGTTCTTTTAGTTGGCCGCAGGTCAACGCGGGCTGACCGTTGGCTTCACGGTGGCCCCGATTCGCCTTCCGCGAAACCATTTTCACGATCGGTACGATACGCGCGTATTTTCGTGCTCGGCGAACCAATCACGCTTGGAATTCGTATCTGCGTCGCTTTTTCGAATTTTCACGGTCCTTCGTCACGAGTCGTCGTGTCGGTCCAAGTCTCGTTTGAATTTTGATGCTGAAGTAGTTAAAGCGTCGCTCGTTAGGATAGAGTTACGGATTGCCGGCTTAGAACGTCTTACAATTCCGAAGCTAACGACATTTGCATTCGCGTTTGTTCGCGCTTTCTTTACTATTTCCATGAACGATACGCTGCTGATGTTCGACATCTAGTTTCCCGAACACCCGGTAGAAAACCTATAGAGAATCTCAGAAATTGTAACCTGTCAAAACTTCCAACCAGTCTCGTGGACTGAAAATACAATATTCCAGCTGATTAATGACAAGGTTCACAGTGTATACGACTGTTCTTCCCTTGATAAGAGGAGCACCCCGGGTCTATGTATTTGAGATCGTGTCCCGGCATCGGTGACTCTGTAATGGGGTTAGATACGGTGGCCGCGTTGGCTAGGTTTCGCGCTGGGCGCTATCGTGACTCAGCAACCATCGCGATAGATCATCCCGTCGGTCCCATAAACAATAACTTACACTTCACCGATCTGTAAAGCGCGGTCAACACCCCCCCTCTCTCTCTCTCTCTTTCTCTATATCCCTCCCCCTTTGTGTTTTACCTCCCCTATCGTGGCCAAGCCGCCCCCGCGATTTCTCAAGGTACACGCAACGTCTCAGCCAATTTTATTCCTCTTCTCTGTTGCTGAGAGAAGAAGGAAACTCTGTTGCTGCACTACGGGCCCAGTGATAAGTGACTGACTTTCTGTATCTCGAAGGATCGCTATGTATTACGGGCTTGCACGAACATTTGTTCAGGAAGCACTCCGTAGGCATTCTGCCGCGACCACGTATGATTTATCTATCAAAGAAATTGATTTTCTCTGCTCGGCGTGCTTTTTTCCTGCGATTTATCGCGCCGCCGCGAGAAGAATACACCAGCCGCGCTCTCTTGATTTCTCGATGAAAATTCGAAGTACACTACGCCAGGTATCTATCATCGAGGGGGTTACGTCGGGCGGAGGGGTGTGATAAATGATCGTGACCCCGCGAGCCGCGATTACGATGACCGACCGTCCTTCCACAAAACGATGATTCGTATACTCTTCCAGTCTTGTTATTCCATCGAACAGGTTTAGCCCGCAAACCCTCGTCCGTCTGTACGTACGCGATACAATTATACGTTTCGTTATTTTATTCTCCGGCAGCAACGAAGAATAAAACAAAAAATGAAAGTGAATCGTCGGATAGCTGTGGCTCGTCACTTGCGTGCATCGAAGAGGAATTTACGCCGGAGGGGACAGCGCGTTTGCATACGACACCAAAGCGATTCGACATCGTACACGTGGATACTATTCGCAATGAATTGCCGCGATCCGTTGCTAATTATAAGCACGACGGTGCAATCAGGAACAAAGAGCTCCTTGCCCTTGCCTCTCGCGGATCTTCTCGTTACTTTCTGCTCGCTAAGAGACGCGCGTATAACCAAGTGCTCGAGCGTGTACACACGTACATGCAGAATGACTTACGAGCCTTAGACTCGGTTCCTATACCGCCTTATAACTCAGAAACCGGCGATAAATCTGATTCACCGGGCTCCTTTTTACCTCCCCTCCATTTCCCCTTTTCTTCTCTCCCTCCCTCCCTCCCTCTCCCTCCCTCTCTCTCTCTCTCCATCTATCTATCTTTCAATTCGACCCTCTTCGTCGAGCCAAGTCTCCTCTGTCTCTCGGTTCTTTCTCTCTAGACCGCGCGAAAATAATAATCGCCATAAATTATCGGCGGAAATCGCGCTGGTTTTGCACGACCTCCTCGATGCAGGCTCGCTTCGCTCGCGAACGCATCGGGCGATGCGCTTTCCGACGTATTAAACCCCTCTTGTGAAACGTCACCGAACGAGCTTTAATGGTTTCGCTACAACGTTCTCTTTGAGGACGCGTTGATTGTTGCACGCTCGGCGATCGCCGCCCCGACGACGAGCAAGCGCGCGCCATCGCGACGACACGCTTCGCCGAGAGCGATTTATTGTCTTGAACCGCCCGGTAAATATAAACGTTTTGCTCCGCCGATAGTACCAGGCCATTGGAAATACACTGGTGGAATTCCGAATAGAAAATTGTTTAGACGTTCGGCATAGGTGTAACAGAGGCTTCTCCGCTGTTGTTTAAACGAAGCGACGAGCGTTGTTGAAGGTTGCGGTTCGTTTGCTAGAAAAACTATCGCGAGTTTCTTTAGCAAGCGTTTATGCAATTAAGCAAGGGCGAATGCTTCTCTCAGTTTGATATTTGCTCGTCACATGCCATTCCTCTTATGTCGATGCGACGAATGTGCGATTCGACGGAACATAGGAATCCACGATTGAGTGTAAAACGATCGGATGATTCTTAAAATAGCGGATAAAACTGGCGGTTGTTGTATGTTTCTTATATCGCATTCGTCGTTTTAATTTAAATGCATCGTTAAAGATAAGAAAGCAGGATAACTAGCTCGTTCCTTTTCTTCGCTTAATTCTAAATTGTTACTACCCAACCAATGTAGTAAACTGTCCACGCCAAAGCTGCAGATACAATAACGTTTTTCTTCATATTTTTTAACTCCAAATATTATACGCTAGACAAGATTAGGTTCGCTTACAATTACTCTAAATAAACGACTTGGTCATTTTTATAAATTATAAATTATCGACAATCTAATCGTCGACCCATCGTGCCTTGTTCGTTCATCGTATCACTAAGGATTATTGCGTCGACTTCGTCGTTGAATAATATTTACGAGCTTCGTTTATAACAGCTAACAAAACTATAAATAGTCGTCGCAACTTCCTGCGTCTTCGAGGTTCGATCGCTGTATAATTGTAAAAGAGAACTACGAATCTGAATTCTTATTGTTGAAAATTAAGAGCTAAGAGCTAAACTTTTACCTTGAACCTCTGTTAGAAGAATGTGGACACAGATGGGAATCCAGCTGTGAGTCGAAATAAGAACATGAATTTTAAACGAACGTGTTGCTCGCTATCGACCGTTCGTAGAAACTACGATGTCCGTAAAATTCAAATAGTCGAATACCAAATTCTATTCTGCATCGAACATATTTAACCGATTATCTCCGCGTCCGACGTTTTTACGACTTCTTATGGAAATTTCTACGCCTTTCGTTCACACTTCCTTCTAATTTTACGATAGTTAGGTGTCGATCATGTTGATTCTAATGTCGCGCTCGACCGATTGCTAAGTCAATAAAATAATTCGATGGCAGAACGAAAATACGTTTCTGATAAATTAAAAGCTAACGTTTACAAGGCGAAAACAGTTAACTGTTTCGGGAGCGAGATTCTTTTAGTGTGAAAAAAAAGATCTTCTATTAATTATCGATAGAAACGTGTCTCTTCGTGTTTAGCGAAGAAGATGTAACGCATTAAAATTTGACATGAAACTTGCCGAGAACACGTACACTTATCGTGTAGTCGATCAATAAATAACTCTGCTGTTTCGTTTGGATCGTTTTCAATGAAATCTCACCATAAAACATATTTTTAAAAATTGAAATTGAAAATCTTCTTTCGGTAGAAGTTAAAGCGAGAAAGATGCATAAAACGCTCAAAGATCGCAGCAAGATTAATTATCGAGTCGGACATTTCGATTCTGGGTGCCATTTCGTTCCACAACCTTTCCCCGTCTATCACGCAACTCGAATATTCCATTCTTCCAGAACCTGTCTGATTTTTCGGCGAAAAATCGTTCAATATGATCTTTCATGTCGACCAAATTCCTGAAAAATCGGATTTTTCCTGGCGATTCAATACAATGTTACGTAGGATACGAGTGTGAAAGGGTTAAATATCGATTAGAAATTACTTTACCAAATTACTATGCAAACAGAATCCCAAAACAATACGCGAAATCCACTTTGCGGTTTACGATTATTTTGACGATACATAAGGGTGGAAGAATTACCCTCGAGGGGTAGCATATTGTTTGGTAACCTCAAGATGAGTCGAGGCGAACCCCAGCTCGAACAAATCCCGACAAATGGCCGGAAAAGTAAGTGTTATATCGTGATCCAACGTTATCGGTCTGTTTCACTGGTAACAGTCGGTTAGGGGGGAGGTGAACTGCCGTTGGAAGGTCGGATTCTGCGGATGAAATGCTTTCTATCCCTTGCGATTGCACATGGGTGCTGAGAAGGGTCGCACCCTCCGCTGTTAACGCCAGCCAGGGAGAAATGTTTGATTAAATAACCGCATCGATGAATAGAAACTAGCGATGAAGTGCATGACTTGTGTTTTCGAGGGGGTGCATCGCGATGAACGACTCTAAGGGGAAGATACGTCGGAACGTTTTATTCCTTTGAGATCGTTGATATAAAAGAGGCAGGAGAATGTTTCGCGTTTACTTCTCTTTGGTTAATTTAAACGTACAAGTAGGAAGAAAAAGTTTTACATCACGACGTTGATTGCTTTTAAAACGTAGAGCTTCCTCTGACACGAGCATCTTCGCTCCCTAAGATGATTCGACTTTGCCGCTTTTTCATTAACTGTCTTAAGAACCCCTTGACGTGAAACGAGGGTGGCTAATCTTCAGATTCCAACGACGTAAGTTTACTCGGTGCTCCGTGGAACATTCAAAACAATTTTCATTATACGCAACACATCGTACGAAACTTCATGGCCCATTTTTCTGTCTCGTTTATTAAATTGTACTCGGTGATGTACACATGCCATTCAAGTATACGGACAAACGACATAGTCGTAGCTCGACTACCATGATCTGAAGCGATTCAACGATCAGATCGATCAATCAAAATTGTTGTTTACCCGATGGAAACCGAAAACGATCGGGTGTCAAATTCGCTGAAAGCGTGCGCTTTGTCATTACTGAACGATCGTTAATTATGCGGCAATTATTCGTCGCAGGCAGCAACGAAAACCATGTTAATTCGCATTCATCGACGATGTGGCATAGCGGTAGTTTTAGCAAGAGAGTGCCGGAAAATAAAATTGCATCCCAGCCCCTAGCTAACGGCGGCCTAGCATTTAACTTTAGTAACTCGCGCAAGCAGTTTTTACGAGCGGTACGTGTCTATTAGTCTCATTACCAGCCCTTCGCAACAGACCTCGCTGGCACGGACAACCCTCTTGGGGAGGAAAACGACGCCACCCGTTATATTGCTGGCTGTTACGCTCCACCCTCTATACGAAGCGCGAATAACTAAGCCGAAGTAGCAGCTTTTGTCCACTCCTCTGCTTTCCCTGCACCTATTCGTTGCGATCTAGAATCCATCCGATCTAGCGTTTAGAACGACTATCGAGGTCGCGTTATTGGTACCGCAAGTGGTTTGAAGGTATTTCTAGTCTGAATCATCTATGAGTCGCGGAGGATAAAAGTGTGCTTTCTTTTTCTTATTAAGGCCACTTAAAAGTCAGGATGAACCGTAAACACGATATCATCGACGAACGTGATAAAATAATTTCTATTCAAAATTATTTGAAACGCACCGCGGTTATGATGGGTGCACCCCCAGATCATAGAGATCGTGCGACCGGAGGTGAAAAACATCGAAGAGTCAGGAATAGTTATCGAGTAATGGATCGGAATGATATTTCAGCTTATTCTTCTTCTCGCTGTTCATGATTCGAGCCAAGCTTTACTCTCGCAGGCCATTAGTCTCGTGATTAATTAACGGATCCTGTAAATCAATTTTCTTGTAGAGATGTAAGTACGTCTCAGTCTCGGAGGCTTGCCCGGACCTCTATTATCTTCTGTTGATTCGTCGGCTTTTTAATTTCACCCGACAACCAGCCTCGGGTAATTGCGTTTTGTTTCAGCGGCCAACTATCGCTGTTTCTTCGTTCGAAAATATGAACAGCCGTTTGAAGAGAAAGTCGAAAGGATTAAGATATCTCGAGAGAATTCTATTTCCCTTCTAATTTCTTGTTTATCATCGATGTAAGAGAAATTGAAGAGATTATTTTAAAAGGTTGGTCGATTTTGAAACAATCAATCGAATGGAAAAATATTCGGAATTGGAACAGGGGAAGGTTTACCGATCCCCACTTTCGAATTTCCAGCGACGGCAGAATCAGCATTGTAAAGCTGACTCGCTGCTGGATGTTTATTTAACTGAAAGTAATTTGATCAAAAATTTAATCAAGTCGAATTTTTGAGCGGCACCTGAAAGCGTGACGAATCAGTCACGCCGGGCCAATAAAACTCGAAAGTATCCCCTCTCTCGCTTCGTAGTGTCGTCTTTTCGTCTCGCGTTTTATGGCAACCCCCACCATTAGACGGTTTTCGTCACCGAACTCGACTCTCGGCATCGGTTTCGTTTCGAGGCCAGTAAAAATCGTTTAATTTTCGAATAAGTGGCCTGGGAATTACACGACTTTAACCTAAATTAATTTAATTGTCGTGGCGCGTTACGCGCAATCCACGTTCGTTTCAAAGAAGAGGAAGATTCGATGGAAAGCGAACGCTTTCGAAATTTTTTCGTTCGAGAAAGCACCGTGTGTCGAAATGGCCGGTCAAAAAGTTAAACGAGTAAAAAAGAATTCAAAGGGAAGGCAGAAGATGAATCGAAAGGAACCATAAAAGTTTTATCGTAAATCGACCATTCGTACGAAGAGAGAGAGAGAGAGAGAGAGAGAGAGAGAGAGAGAGAGCGGTCCTTCGTAAACGTTAAACGAAAGACCATCGACTGGACTGAGATAATGATTTTTTCTCTCGCGCCATTGGTTAGGCGGATGGCGAAGGGGTCCTCCGTTTGATAAGGGTGCGAAACAGTCGTCGACGAAGTGGTACTGTTGAGTGATAATTGCTGCGAACTATTTCAATCGGTTGGTACCCTCGCTTCTCGTAAAAGCGTCACGGCTAAAAGGAAAGAGAGAAAAAAGGAACGCGAGCACCGTCAGAGGAGAAATGGTCGGAGGGGTGAAAAAGAATATTAGCATGCTGCTCGACGAGCTTTCCACGAAGCTGCGTTGCCATACCCTAGCGGACAGTTTTGGCGAAAAGTTACGGACGGTAAAAGGCAGACTCGGGCGACGATAGCAAGAAAGGAAGAAATTAAGCCGAAGGAAGAGGGGAGGAAAAGAGTGCAAAAATGAGGAAGGATGGGGTGAGAAGGGGAGAGAAAGAAAAACTGGCGAAGGATTCGGCTCGATTACGGGCCGTATTCTTTTAATTACCAGAGTCCTTTGGGGCAACGAAACGAAACGTTTCCCTTTTAATTGCACGCTCCGGCCTGTACATTCCACGATCGTTCTCTCAAAGAATTTAATTACCGGCGCGTATGGCAGGTATCCACGCTGCGCCACCCCGTCGCGTCGCTGCTCTATCTACCCGACGGTGCTGCAATTACGCATGAAATGGATACGACATAAAGCTTTATTTAAGACCAGCCTAGCGTCATTATCATTTTTCCCTTTTCCACGTGCGTTTTTCTCTCGCCCTATCCTCCTCGTGTCCGACGTTCTTCGACGTAGTTTAAGACCGCGTATTAAGATTACGTATCTCGCCGAGTACAGGGTTTACAGTGTAACAATGCGCGCCGTTACAATCGCGAGCAGCACCTGTTCCGCGTAAGAACCGCGCAACACTTGCTTCTCCTTCTCTCTCGTTCACTCTTGCTCTCGGCCCATGGATGCCATGCGAACGCGCTGTTTATGCGCAGCGGTTTCTTTCTCGCTTTGCCGCTCGAGAGCCATTCGAACGATCGCGATCGGCGACCAGAGGGGAGAACAAGCTCGGTAAAAACTTAATTGTTCCGCTAAAAGGTAAATTATCGCGGATCTCCGACCAAATCCACTTACGGATTTCAATCGAATCCACGGCGTTGTACAAGTTTTTCCACCGATGCGCGAGAAACTTAAGAAAGTTGTCAGTAACTATGAAAGCACGCCAACTCACACTGCACACGGATACTCGGCAAACAATCGTGCAGCTATGCATGTATATGCGATGTGGTAGAAATTTACCTGGTAAATGGCTATCTGGTAGCTGGAAACGAAGAATGGAAAGCCACTGGCAACAGCGCGGGGGTAAACTCGCGGAACCGTTCGTTAACCGATAATTAAGAATTGACCGAAATGGAGAGAAGGAAACACGAGCATCAGGAAGCCTGCAGAAGCTTTCTCGCATCAGAATATACCAGTTGCAGCGGTGGAGCGCGGTCCACTTTGCGGCCACGGACCGGCAGAGGGAAGAAGGGGAGGGCAATCGGTCACTGATTTGGTCAGATCCATAAGGAGCGTGCATAGCGAGGAGCATTAATGACCCGACAAGCATTCCTTGCCCAGATGCCCGATCCTCTCTCGCCTCGTCCCTTTAAGATTCTTCTCTTTCCATCCACCTCGTCGTTTCCTCTCCTTTTCTTCGCTTTATTCTCCTCTCCCACTTTCCTTCTCTTTCTTTCCCCTTTTTGTGTCGTTCCGTCTCTCCCGCCGGCTCTGTCTCTTCCTCTCTGACGATCCTCTTCCTCTTCTTCTCTTTCTCCTCGCTGGTTCTCTCCCGCTTCAGAAGTCTCGCGCGATCGCGTTGGGTGGTCTCTCTACTCTTACCGACTCTTGGTCCCATATAGCCGAGAGACGTGCGCACGTTCTACCATGTTCGGGACCTTCACGACAGACAACCGAAAGCAAACCTTTATGCCCTTATACCTTAAACGCGAGGCGCTCACGTACCGTGGCTAGCTAACTCGCGACAAAGCGCAAGGGAACGCGTGGGGGGCCGAGGTAACCAGATGCGTGCGCGTATTTCTTCGCACCACCCGGACACCCCACTTTCACGCCGTCTTTTTCCGTTTTTCATCCAACTGTCGGAACCGTGGACGAGAAACGCCGCTTGTATCGTCTCGCCGTTTTGCAATAGCGACATACCTTCCGTTTCGTCTTGAAAACCAAATTTATATAACAAACAATGGCACTTTGATCATTGAGTTCGGGATTCTTTATCACATCGGCCGATTGAATTTCAACTCGTTAACGATGAATTCCGAATGTATACGATTTAGAACATAATCACGTATTCCTTTATCTTCGGGATTATCGCATTTCTGGTATTAAATATTTTGTAGACGACAAATATTGATAATCGCGTTACGTATGCCGATACCTGATATGTAAAATCGATACGTGGCGTTATAGCTCGCGGCTTGGCCAACTCTTCGTGCGAAAAATTCATCGTTTCCGCGATAATATTGGAATCGACTATTTTCGTCGAATTAAAAAGTATTTTAATTTCGACCGTCGTAAGAGCTATGTGAAAAAAAGAATGGGAACGACAGAGTCGGCAAAAAATCAGGCAAAACTCTTAATTAATTACAAAGTTGGACCGGTGGTTATCTTCGTTTCGTTTCCGGACAGCACGGTCGCAATGCGGATCCGCCGAAAGATGCGCTCCTCGGCCCGTAACGCGTAATTGGCCGGGCTGTGAACGCGACATTAGATCCTCGTTATCCTAACGAGCTGAAATAGCGCGCGGCTCTCGAGAAGAGTGGGCTCGATGAAAATTCGCGGAGCCTGCACACACAGTCATCGAGCTACCGAGCAATCTGCCTCGATCCTTTGCTCTATTTTTCCAGAAAGATTTAGAGTGTCCAAAAACGAAAGAATCGGCCGATTAATCCGGCTGATCCGGTAGCGACGCCTGATGAACGTTCCGTTTCGCTCTCATTCGTTCGACGAAATTTACACCGTTGCCTTTCGCAATTGAGGAGTTTAGTTTAGACGGTAAACGATGTAATTGAGAATGAAACGAAGAATGATTTCTTTAGCGGGGAAAAATGTAGTTGAATATATCGTAGATTTAAATTATAGATATTGTGAATTTATTTTCACTATTAGGAGTATCAAAAGACCGATTGTAGGGTCGAAATTATCGATGAATTTAATTCAACAAAAATTATTAGTATGTTAATAAAGTTATTCGTTACGCCAAAGTGTTAAATCGTTCATATCCGAATAGCCCATATCCGAAATAATAGTAGGTTTCTATAATTTTGAAAGTGTAAGAAGAAAAGGTATTTTTTTACGAAAGCCAAATGAAAATCTCTACGGATGCCTCTAACGTTGAACTGGAAATCTTCATTCTTGTAGCTCTTATACGAATCATTTACCGTCTCTATTCTTCAAATGCCTTTTATCTGCCAATATTCTCGCAGAGACTTGAAACATCTAAACAAAGCAAATTACTTTGCCCTTCTAGCACGATCAAAGGAAATATCCCGACGCAGTAGGATGCTTAAAAGAATGCTCGTGCATTGTGAGAATAGATCCAAGACGCAAAGGTCCCGGCAGATCACCTGCAAAGTATCCTGTATCGATAAATGTCAGAGACGAGAAAAGTGCGTAATGTATCGTCGAAGATCGGCTTGACGAAGCGATTGGTTTCGGTGTATGGATAAACGAAGGGGGCGCAAGTCGAGGGATGCAGCATCGAAACGATGCAAGTGACATTTTACGGACAAAGAGTTTCCTTCTGGCGCGTCGATGTACGCGCACGCCAATAAAACGGTTACTACGTCGCCAGCTTCCCGTCAAACGATTTTTCCTACTAAGAAAAACAGTGTAGCAACGATGCAACCGGTACCCATGAACCTAACGACGCCCTGTCTCGCCATCTACGCTCCAACATCGCGTTTCCTTAACTTCCTAGTAAATCTTCCTGCTAATTTTCGAATCCCGTAGAAAACACGAACGATCTTCTTGCTGGTATAGCCATTCTCTTTCTATGTTTTATGACGAGACAATTACACAGCCTTTTCTCCAAGTAAGAATTATGGTCGATTTTTACTCTTATCAATTTTACCGAATCGTATCAATTTCAAATTCAAGCGTGGATAATAATGTACGACGATAATGCAATGAATGGTGTTTGGATAAAAGCTTCTTTCTCGTACCAGATATTGTAACTAAACTGCAAGTGTTTATGAACATTTATATTTTTCAATCAGCATATATCGTTACTATAAGATACAGCTTATATATTCTGCGAATTTTGTATCTCTGAATTTCCTCGGACTTTTGAACGAATAAACATCCGCAGTCTGATCGCGAGTAATTAAAATTCATCGCCGTAGCCGCAATGAATCTCGATCTTCCCTGGTCCAAGAATCTTTTAACGTTGCCGAAGAGCACGTGCGTAAGAGAAAAACGTCGCGACTCGTTACGACATAACTCATACGCGGCTCTTTCACGTCCATTGGCGGTGCTCGCGATGAGAGACACGCGTTCACAAAGCCTCTTTCTCTGCTCGTACGGGGTGATCTATTGGCGAGACATCTGCCGCCGTGTCGTCATAGAGACGACGCATTTACGGGCAGCTAAGTGGCCTTTACCCGCGGTTCCCGAAAGCGGCGCGATAAATTTCCCTTCGCCTCTCGCGCGGCCCGCCTTTAATTTGACGGGCCAGACCTCGTTACACTCGTTAGCAGGCGGACCGAGAGGAAACCGGGTACTAACGTCTCTAGAGTGTGCAGCACGCTTTTGATCCACCGTGAATCCAGGTGATCTCGTGACGCTCCGATTCTTGACTCGGAATTTTCATTCGACGATTAATATTGTTTCGAGTACAGTAGGCTCTTGAATACAGTAGTTTTAACCAGCCAAATCTTCATTGAGAGGAAGCCGGCATTCGCAAATACTCGTTTTATTTATTTGCCGTAAAGGAAACTAATTTAACGGAACAGTATAATTTTTTTATTTGATCCTGAATATATGCATTCATAGCCTGTGCATAGCCTGTTGATACAGTCGAGTCAATGGAAATAAAGAAAATTGCACGGTCAAATTCTTCCGGAGGACACGGATTTGGATTTTAAAACTCGGAATGTTACGGAGCAGAATCATATCGTTAGTAGTTATAACTATGGAAAGTTCTCTCTGGAAATCGGCAATAGCTGGAAATGGGTACATATAAATATTACACGAACGAACAATTCTATTATATTCGATTTCTATTAACTGAATTTCTATTATAATAACCATTGTTGTCGATATACATTCGTTTAAAGATATTACCTGTTACAGTACTGTCCCATGAGGCGCGATTAGGCGAAAATCATTGTTCTTGGTTTTGAATAGACAACCTTGACCTATGAAACTAATTAAAGCGTAGCTATCTATCGTTGTCTCCGTTCGATGCATCGATTCGTTCTTCCTAATCGTTCGATAATTTGCCATTAATACCAACGACGAATGAATTTCAGGATCTACAGCCAGGTGTAAATGCAAGTTAACGTTGTTCCCCAATCGCTGCAGTTAAACCATTGCGCCGCAGAAATAGCGGAAGTAGCCACGAGCGCAGCCCTTGCGTATTCTCTGATATTGTAATAAACATCCTGCTGAGGCGCCATTAATTGTAGACGTTCGCAAGGTGGTCACGGGCCGTGCAAGAAGGTGAAATTTAGTGAGCCACTCTTGGAACCGTAGAGACCCCTAATGGCCATTCCGATGACTATGGTTCTCGACCACAGTGGCAGTTCCCTTCCGCCATCCCTCTGGTCTCCTCCGTAGCCACCCACTCCTCTCACCCTATCCGCTTCCCCACAGGGTTTCTAACTCGTTTTCTCCACCCTGTACTCGGCCACTCTTGCGCTCTCCTCTCTCTGCCGTATATGCAACGGCGTTCCAGCAATTACGCATCGTCGCAGTTAAATACAATGGCCAGGACAACGACTCTGTAATTTATCCCCGGTTTGGGCCACCATCCTGTGCGTTCGTTTCACCACGTTGCAAGAGAACACCGCCAACGCTTCGTTCTTCCCTCTTTCTCCTCCCTCCACACTTCCTGTGACCGCCTCTGCCAGGTCCTCGCGCCGTTTTGCCCCGCGAACAACGACCAACCCCCACGATTCTCCGCGTTTAAATTAATGATAATTAATAATGGCGACTTGTATGGACGCCGTTCGTCAGGGTTGAAATACGCGACCTCCGCGGCCTCGCTCCTGTCTCGTTAGGTATATTGGGAATATTAAAATGAATCTATCTCATCGTAAAGCGTTGAACTGACCATTCTGAAAGCTGAAATTGTAAGCGATTTTGTATGGTATTTTTATTTTTATCGCGATACTTTGCTTCATAAAGGGATTTGTAATATAATTGATATTTCTCGCTATAAGGTCAAGTAAGGCTTACGGATATTTACCTTATTTCGTAGCGTAAAAACAAACCATTCTGCCGCAATACGTAGACGATATTTTGTACATGCGCTTGGTAAACGATCCGGATGGTTGGTATCGTAAACTGAAAACGATGATTAGTTAACGAGGGACGTGTTTATTACAATTCGTTAAAAATAAATTAGCAGGACAAGATAAGATAATAATCCGACTGAAGGATTAAGTATGATAAAAGAAAGGGTCTTGTAATGAAATTACGACGATGTTTCTCGCATTTAGTGCATAGCAGATAATCGGTAAAATCGAATTTACCTTTGGTACACGAAAGTAGCGTAGCACGCAATTACGTCGGACAATGCAACGAGTTCGCGATAGAATTACCAATTAGGGATCGTCACGTTCAAATACAATAGCCAACGACGACGACTCAGTAATTTATCCCCGGTTTCGGCTACCATTCCCATACATACCCGTTTTCATGTACCGGCAGACTGTGTCGTTGTGGACGCTAAACCTCATTGCCACGGATGCGTTCAAATTAATGACAATTAATAACATTCAACTTGTCCCTTTTATTCGACATCGGCTGTTAGACATATAAATTTCCGGCTTGTAATAGAACCTCAAATATATTAAACGCTGTCGACCGAAGAGTAAGACTCACGCCAAAGGAATTGAAACGAAAGTAACGAGAAAAACAAGCCTTCATCCACGTACGTGCTACACGGATTTCGAAAGTCATTCACTCGCTGTAAATTTGGAATTTTATAAAAGGTTACGAATTTTGATCACTCTGATAGTCCCGACGTCAACTATCCGTTATTAAATATAAAGAATCATCTTCTTCAATATCGCAATATGCCAAAATTATTCCAATTGAAAATATCACAACACCATCAACTCGAATATTTTCATGTCGAAGTTTATGGTAAAGCATTGGAGATTCGAAATCTTCGTTATGAAACAATTGACGTTATGAAACGATGGCATCGTACGATTTAAAACATTATACGGGGAGGACAGTAAAATTCGATTTATACGACACCTTTGTCGTTATTTGGTTCAAAAGCGTAAAAAAGTGCGCCGCTTTTGTCGTGTTATATTAAGCAATATGCAGGTTAACAGCGCATCAGGCAAGTACGTTAAGTTTGCGTGTTCCTTTGGGTCTTTCCTTACATTATGTGTCTCCTTATATTGGCGGTTCTTTTATTGAAACTTATTGTCCCACGTGGGGTTGTATTGTCCCTTCACCGAAACTAAACTAAGAGATTGTCTATGTTTACTTCCTTTGTTGGAATATAACACTACAAAATCGCGGTACGAAGTCTTTGAAAGTAGCGAAACGAGCAGCAGACAGCGTATTTGTAAGAATTCCTTGCAAAGATTTATTGTAAGATATGACGGATATCCAGATATAGTTTATTTTAGATATGCATCGGTACGACAAATGTTTTCGTTGCACAGGAAAACATTTTAACCGAGTATTTGTTAAATAGATTTTACTATTATACTTTCTCTTATTTGTTCTCTTTATAAGACGACGTTAGTAAGATAAGCATAAGGAAATAACGCCAGAGTGTTTGAAATAATGTATTTTTGTTTAAGAAAGATTTTATTTAGCTTTCTCAATTTTGAGTTTAAGCTAAAAAGCTCCGACTTACATATGTTTTTATCTTTTGCCCAAGTCGAATCTCTGTTCTGTATTTTCATTCTTTTGTTTAAGAAATCATGCCGTAATATTTTCTGTCAATATGGTATACCAAAAAAAAAAAAAGAAAAACAAATTGGCTTAAGAATTATTTGTTAATACGAAAGGAGTTCTTTACTTATTTCCCGGGCAAAAAGCCCGTTTCGTATAACGTTATTAAATAATTAAATAGTTTAACACAAGAGAAAAACATATCTCTATATCGTTATTACAAAATTTCACATAAGTTTATACGAAAAGCGGTAATTCGAGTCCCATTCTATCCTACGTAAAAATAAAAAAAAAAAAAAGATATTTAGAAAGTAATCAGAACCATAACCAGCGAGGTTAAAACACAAACGTTATTAATCAAAGTAGAGATATCTGTAATGAAGAAAAACAGCTTCTAAGGAAGGATAGCCATATTTTAATAGCAGCGAATGTATTAGACATTCTGTAAGGAAGAAAAAATGTACTTTCGTAAATCTGTTCGCGGGCAGCCACGTATGGCAGCGACTAACAGGTGCACGTATCGCTTATCCGATGTCGATCGGCAGCGACATGTGCGCGAATGCGTTTGAGCTAGTCGCGCACTGTCATCCTCGCCACGTTCCATTTGTCGGTTGCGCTCGGAATACCGGGTGGCTCGTTAATTTAGGATCAATTATCGCGTCACGCCGCGCCGCACCGTTGCACTGAGAACGAGGCGCGTCCATGGCGACCATATACACAGACGGCGTCTCCTCCACGATCCGCATACTTTTCGGCCACGTAAATTTTACTAATTGCTCTGGTCCGCTTTCAGTTTGAAATCGTTCGATCATAAACGATCCTATCCTTTCCCCCCCCTTTTTTTAAAATAATCATCCACCAACGTAGAACGGCGAACTATATTTGAATTCACATTCCATTGGTCGAGGTAAATATTTATTTATTTAATTATCACCAATATTCGAAAAGATATTCGTCGTCATTATTAAAAACAGATTACGATGGAAAATAATATCTGAGACTCGTCTGTCGATCGTTCGAAGCTGTAAAGAAAACCTGAAATCGTGCAAGATATCCAAAGACAGGAGAATAATGTAGAAACAGCTCGCACATACATATATATATATACACACATATATATATACATATATATATACACACACACACATATCTATTTAATTCGATTTAATCGGTGGCAACATGTAAGCGGGTTACATAGATTATATCGACCACATATTGTGAGACACCGGTATATATCTACCATATACGCATACTTTCCAAGTCTGTCTACACGAACATGAGATACAAGTATATTTAGGGAGAGATCTATATAGATCCTATATAGACTCGCACGATAATTAGGAATATACAGTGTGAGATCCTTTTCGTATTCACGCGACCGTGCGCAGCTCCGTACATACACAATAATATAATCTTCGCGCGGCAATTAAAGATTATCTCGTATCATACATATACACATTAAGATCAGTTGTATTTACAATTATGTACAAGGGAAATAAATAATTTAAGCGTCTAATCGATAAGGATCGTACCGAAGTCAGTGTACTAGAATCGTATCTATGCCGATATACGTACATATAGTCGATAGATAAATATAAAGGTTCAGTCTGCGGTCATACGATCAGACGAAAAACGAACGCCGATCTTGCTCCACTTTTCTCTCTCTCTCTCTCTCTCTCTCTCTCTCTCTTTCCCTCTCTCTGTCCGTCTTTCTGGTATATAAATCGCTCAAGATTTCAACGTTTCAAGATTCATCGCTGCAGCTACGTCTAAACTAGAGTAGAAAATTATTTGGTAATCGCTTAATGTAACTATATAGAAGTAGATCAAGATCCTATCGCTCTGACCGACGATAAATATTGTCGTGGACCGTTTCAAATATCTTTAAACACGTGTCTCCTACTTCCGTTTCAGTGAAACGCTTCCGCGTGAAATTCGACGACTTTAGAACACGCAATCGGTTTCCAATCGTCCTTACCAGCCATTTCGAATTACTTGCGTCGGGTTAGAACGTTGGTGTAAAGTCGCGAGTGGATTGTTCGTCGGTCGTCGTACAAGTGTAATTTCTCACCGGTACAACAACGACCTTTTCGACGACACGTTACTCGTCATTAGTGCGAATGATTGCTTCCAGTCACGATTTCCTCGCCGTCTTCGTCGACGGGCACCGTCGAATGATTGTACAGACCTTGGGCCATCAATTGAAGAGCCAGCGGATTTTTCTGGCCGCTGGCCTTTTTGATTTTTGCCCTTTTGTTCTGGAACCAGATCTTGATCTGCGCCTCGTTTAAGCCCAGATCACGAGAAAGCTGCTGCCGCCTTCTCTCGGTCAGGTATCGATTTTCCGCGAATTCCCTCTTCAGCCTAGCCAGTTGCTCCGCGCTGAACGCGGTCCTTGGTCTTTTCTCTTCTGGCGAACCGCTTTTCCCGTTGTTTTGCGATCGTTTCACTCTCCTCGTTCGTGGCCCTGAAACCACGCAGTTAATTACTCGTTAATTTTTATTCCATTCGATAGGATGGTTGTTTCCAATTTTCATCTAGCTGTAAATAAAGTCAGTCGAACGATCGTATAATGGAACTTGCAACGCTAACACGCTCGAGTCGCGTAAATTCTGCTTCGACGAGCGTTCGCCTTGATTATCGGAAGCTCGCGCGTCGAAGAAATCGGTGATTCAGTAGAGAACTTTGACTAATCTTCCGTTGGACGAATACGTGGACAATGATGAAGCAGGAGAGAATAAATTCTCTTTGGATCTTTAGATCGGAGATTATATTTTTATGTCGCGTCTAAATTAATCTAGCGGTCCAACTTGATATCGTGTTTTTGTAACGTTTGGAGGAATTATTGCAGACACTGCTGACAGCTATCGAATATTCATAGGGCACCTTATCGATAAATACTACGTTAACAGGAGAATGAACTAAAATTCTAACTACTAAAACAAATCGTCTAACCATTTAGATTTCTTTAAATCAACACGAATGCGTGTTTCCGAAGCTATCGTTTAGTCCAGCAAAGTTTCTAACGAATTGCCTTCAAAATTTTAGCGCTAACGTGTTAACTTTCTCAACTCATTCGTCGATCAAAGACTTCTACTACAAGCACAAAGTTAAAAGTCGATAAAGACAAATCAATTTCATCAATTTCAAATTTATTCCTAACAGTAGCCAACGAGATAACGTCCAAAAGACGTTAATCTAAAATTATCGTAAATAAAAAGAAATTGTTAGCTGTACTGGAGAAATTAAGAATTTAAGCAACGAGTCAACTCATTTTCCTACATCAACGTCCAGCATCTTTTCGATAGAATTTCCACGTAAAGAAATTATCAGATATATTAAAAAAAAAACTAAGCGTTCGAGCGACGCGTTGATTCGTCTTCCCGCGTTAACGTTTATTAGAAATTATTCCACCGAATAGTTTTGTGGTAACGAGTGTACAAGCAACGAGTTAACTCGTCCTTGCGTATCAACGCCGTTTCGATAAAATTCCCAAACAAAGAAACTGTTTAACTCGAAAACGCAGGAACGTTAACGAGTGAACGCGTGTTTTCGTGTTAACATTTAGTTTCATCCCATTGAAACTCTCAAACAGGGAGAGACAAAAATTTGTCGGGCCAACTTGTCTTCCAAGTTTTACTTAGTATCTTGGTTTCGTCGATTTCCTCAAAGTATCTCGACTAATCTCGCTGCAACTCGAGGTTACATCCATACGACAATAAACACCATCTAAAATACCTCGATTAAAATCTACCATCGGCCATCGATCACTCTTCAGCGTCGAACACCGTTCAATTAACCGCAGGACCAGTCGGTATGAAGAAACGGAACATCGATCACGATTTACGGTAATTAGCGACCGCGATTATCGGCTGGTAAGGTCGCGGACCACCCTGTCGACTAGATAGAAGTCGCATATCTGGGACACGACGGTCGCAGATGGTAGATCGCGGTTATAGGTTCGGAAGAACGAAGAGTTCTGTGAACTGACGCAGGTGGTGTATTCAAAGCGGAACGTTCACCCTGAGCTGAAACTGCAATTATACATAAAGTATGCAGTCCGGTAGTTCGGTACCGATCGGTTCCTTCTAAGACTAGAGTCTAAACTAGTGTTTCTTTATAGAGTCCGATCGCGTTACGCCGGAGGAGACTGTAATTAGGGGAACTTTATGTAGCGTTTTCCACGGCGCGCCGGGAAACGCGCGTTCATTTACATAGAAACTGGTTTCTAGATGTAACGGTCACCGAACGTAAATTGATTAAGCCGATACACGGAGAAATAGTGGTAGCAGGGTCGCGAGCTACGGCTGGCTAGTTGCGTTCCTCCGCTTCCGCGATACCGACGATTAACTGAGATATATCTCGCTCGATGCAGATTCCGTGGGATCTTGATTAATCGTGCATTAATCGCGGTGGGACCACCCTGTCATCTGTCAGTTTCGCGTCTCGCGTAGATCACAGTTACCTATTAATTTTTCTCGTACTCGCGTGAAATCGATGTGGTTGATGGTAAAATCTCTCTTATGGTTAGCGATATTATCAAATATTAGAATATATGGTAAAATCGAGGATACGATGGAAACGAACGTACAAAAGTATTTATCTACATTCTTATAAATCCTTACAAATTGTTCGAATTGTAAATTTCGTTTTGGAAAGCCAAATCGAGCATGCCGTTGCATTTCATATTTCCATGAAATCGTTATGAAAAATATCCTTATAGTGCTTATGTATTTTCGTGAAAATCAAAGTTTGTTTGAAAAAGATGCAGATTCGAAATAACTGGCAAACCTACCGGACGAAGGCCTGTCCGAGTATCTGGTACAATAAACCCACGCAGGCCAAGGGCTCTGTCCGTTGAGTCCAGTTTGGTTGGTGGTGGTGGTGGTGGTGGTGGTGCTATTCGCATTTCCGGCACTGCTGTCTCCACTTAAGGAGTCGCTGCCGATGGTAGAGGACGCGGAACCCAGGGAAGGTGCTCCAGTTACGGAACTTCCGGTGACGGAACTTCTACTGCTCGCTAGGCTTTCGAGACTTCCGCTTCTGCTGAGACCAGTGTTCCTCTGAAGGGGTGACGTCAGCCCACAGTGAGAAGAAAAGAGATCCCTTTCTCTGTGCACGGAAAAATTGCTAGGTTGAGGCCTCGTGGGCGACAATCGATTGGACGACAAAGTCAGATCACGTGGCAAAGAAAGAGGACTGTGACGAGGTATCGGAACTGGAATCGTCGTCGAGTGGCCGGCCGCCAAAGTGGTTTGTTTCGGTGCTTTCGTGCTGAGAATCGCCTCTCGTCCAAAGTCTGGTCTGAGAATGTTTACCACGCTGAATCTCAATGGTGCATCGATGTCGTCTTTGTGATCCGGTTGCTGATCCTCTCGAGAAACCACGTGTTCTTCGGGTGAACGCACTCGATGATGGTGATGATGATGATGATGATGATGATGATGATGATGGCTGCCGATCCCCAGTCGAAGACCGTACGCGGAATCCATTGTCACGAGAGCCACGCTCATCTTTCGATCTTCCGAATCGTCTACCGCGTATATGATTCAAATGTAAATACGTTAGCCGTGACAGTCGAACGGTGAATCTTCAACCGTAACGCTAACCCTGTGTCGTCATATTTGTGAAAGTGCACAGAGCCACACTTGTCGGGTATCTAGTCGGTCAGAGCTTAAAGTTCACTGGTTAAGACACTGACTCACTGCTCGATATCTCGTTCGTTAAAGCTCCCCTTGGGATCACCGCACGCGTCACTGTACTTTCTTCACTGATCGTTCATCGATCACAGGTCGCTGGTCCAATCGTTCGTGCCACTTACACAACGTCTTCAAAGTTTCGTCGCCGCGTATTGCGTAATATTCGTCGGCGGATGCGTTTTTTAATTAAAAGAGCGTATCGCGCGCTCACGTGGCAGGCTCGTCTAGCCGCGAAACATCGTCGCGTCGAATGTTGCTGTTGTCCGAAGCGAGATGAACGGTTCGACTCTGGATCAGCTCCAAGAGCTGCAAGTCTCCTTAGTATTGGCTTTTCTCGAGGTTTCCGAGGACTCGAGCGAGTGCTGTGACGGGTCTGACTGGCTGTCCATCCGTCGCTCAGTGATGTCTAAACTAGGGGACCTGTGGTCCCTACTTACCGCTTTCCCCTCCGACCCCCTCGCCCCTTCACTCCTCCTACGCCCCAGTCTGGAGTGCAGTGCACTAGACACCCTCGATTGTATCTCTATTAACTCTTCAGTCACAGGCTCCGCCCACTGGCGTAAGGTCTACCCTACTCCCCTCCGTTCGCTCGCCTCCCACCAGCGACCGCACGGAGAGTAGGGAGCCGTGGAGTTGACTACGATCGATGCCACTGCATCGTTCCAGTCTCGTTTAAACGACGACCAGATTTTTGTCTTACTTATAACCGTTTTTTTTCCCCTTCTCTTCTACGTATAGCCACTTTGGGAAAAATACGTTGTCAAGTTCTTCCGAGGCACGACTTTCCTTCTACGTCGACGAAACACTCGACCATTTTCGGAAGGAATTATACAAAGTAAAAGCATCGTTACTTGAGATAGTATATACACCAGGTTTTACCTTCTTTTCAATACGTTTTTTTCAATACGCGGGACAAAGAACTGTAATTACAGGACGTGTACACGTTGGCGTACACGTGTTAATTGCAATTCGCGTACGGCGTACAATATTCGTAATGTTTCCAAGTAATTTGGCAATGCCGCTCCAAAAAACGAAGATATCCGCGCCACTGCGAATGCCAGTAAGAGCGCCAGCCTCTCCCCGCCCCGTTCCCTTCCCCCACCCCCATGCTCGGGCAAGATCTTGCCCACAATCTTGCCCCTCCCCGGCTAGCCACGCCCTCCGATCCTCCTCTCCTGCTTTTCGATGCCCACTACTCCATACTTTTGTTCCTCCCCACCCCGGTTTTCTATCCGGAGGCAGCTAATTCATTTCTTTGAGTCGACAGGCGTTTTCTCACTGACGTGAATTTTATCGTTCGACGTCGAAATCGCTTTATACAAAAATTTACAAGAGCATCCACGTCCAACGAACCGCTTCTCGTCATTGCTCTTCTTCTTTTTCGCTGGATCCCCGTAACGGTTAACGAACAAATGTATTATCCGTGGCGCAGATGCTTATCCACGGTCTCTCTTTCGTTTCCATGTTTTTCTTGTCGCTCTTTCGTTTCGCTTTACGCGCGTCAATCGATCGTTTGTTCGAGGGCGGATACATATATGGTTCATCGGCCAATCTGCCTACGTTATGACTTACTTCTACGAACTTATTCCCTCACGATGGTCAGAAGCTGCAATATCATTCGCCCCTTGTCGTTTCTGTCAAGTGCGATCAAATTAAAAAATTCCAATGTTACTCGATCGCAGTCGTACCTATCCGTAATCCCCGACGCGGAAAAAAGGTTGTCTCTTGCACTATAATTTTAAAGCTTCGTCGTCCAGTCGAGACCTGAAATCGTTATAATTCTGATATTTGTCGCGGACACTCTGCTGGCGTAATTAACTTCATTAGAAATAGCGACGACACGCTCGACCATTAACCGGTAAAGAGAAAATTACAGTCATTAACCCTTTTAACGTCTAATCGCATGAGATTCTCCTGTTCTGGTGGAAACGTTATTTGCTCACGACATGAAAGGAGCCAGCCTATGCATTAGGAGCACGCGAGACTTCTAAGGAGCCGTCGTTAAAATCGTGCCAATTAAAGCCCGTAACAAAACGCGATCCCTCCGCTGCACGTCACGTGCTAACCGATACATTATCGAATCGTAATTAACGAAAATTCGCGAATTTAGCCGGCTGCCGGTAAATAATCCCGCAACTAATTTAGAAATAAACTTTCGTAGCGGAGATAATGACGGAGATTGTAATTATTGCGTAAAATAGAAACGTTCGTTCGATGGAATAAACGTTGTTAGCGGAAAGAGCGTGGAATTGAACATTTTACAAGATAGCAGGTAACATAATAGGTAATCCTAGCGAAGATAATGATCATAATTGTCGGTTCTTGATTATAACTGAACGAAGAAATACTGTAATCGCGAAAAGCCGGCTCTTTACATGTCCATAAAATTTTCTACGTTACGCAACACCTGTTCTCCGTGAACGTGTTTACGAGCATAACACGTTTTCACCCGTGGCTTGCAAAATTATATTTCTAACCACGCCACGGTCGGGTTAACCGTCGAGGGAACAGAAGGCAATTCCTTTGTTTCGCCAGACTGAAGTTGGCGAAGAAACGTGCTGTAGCTCTATGGTTGTTAAAGAGCATGGTTTTATCAATGACCACACCTAGGGATACCAGCTGCCATGCTGAACCACAAAAGGATCGTTAGTTCCTAGTTAGATTCGTGTAAGAACAATAATAGAGATAGCCGCTATAAATAACCATAACGTGTCTATCCATCAATAGCGGCCTCGTCTGAGAATGGAGCACCGCTCTACGCCACTTTCCACTTGGAACATTGCAGCGTTTGGAGGGGAGAGATCCTCTGAACTAGTTTACAACGCTGTCTTCCTTTAGTCTCTAAACGCGGTGCGCTGTTATTTGTCAAGGAGAGATCGATCGCGGTAAATCGATTTAACGATCGATTTAACGATTCGGCCACGAGAGAACGGTACTTTTTTGCGAAAAAAGAAAAAAAAAAAAAAAGAAGAAGAAAAAGATTGTATTTTCAATCGATGCTATGCTTTACGCGAACTTCGTAGACAAGAATTAGAAAGTATCGCGTTAAAAATAATTGTACGTATTGCGATTAAACAAGGTTCGTCGTTCCTCGAAAATGATACACGTAGCTCGATCACCGTCCACGAAGTTTTTCTAAACAAAAGCATTTTGTTAATTCATTCCGTGCCCAAAATTCCACGGAGCAGCAGGGAAAAAAGAAGAGGCAAGGATTTGTCTACCTGAAAGTTTCACGCTGTCATCCGTCTCCGGGCTGATTGCCGTCCAAATGTATTCCGGCAAGAAGCGGATTCGTCCGAGGGGGCAAGCGTGGTTAATTCGTTCGTTAGGAATACATACGCGAGCAGACGCGTCACTCGGAAGGACTCGCTGGTCGAAAAGAGAAAACGCCTAGGGCGAGACCAATCGCGACGTCTCGTACGTCAGGGATTGATTGGGTTTTTCGTTTGGCTTGCAAAAGAAAGAAAGGGACGCGGGATCTTGCAGCGACGATCGTTATTCCCCGAACGCGATTTGTAAACGGGTTCTATTTATGGCACTGCAAACTCTATAATCAGCCGCCGCAGGGGCGACGACTTATTTAGAATAATTAATGTTGGTACGACCTCGCGAACCGGTTGCCGACCAATCGCGATAAAGGCCTCCCCACCACGCCGCCCACAGAGGGGAAGCGAGGGGCGTGGTCGATCGTTGGTACCGCCCGTCGCGCTCGATCCACATGCAACTTGGCCTGCGAATTCTCCGCTTTCCCCTCTTTCTCTCTGCCTTTCCCGGTATCGCCACTTTTTCCACAGCCTCGCGATATTTTCTAGAGCAGAAGCGAACCTGCGCGTAGCCATGCGCGTCCGCGCCAGATATCGCGCAACGTTATTCGTCCGATCTCATGAAACTTTCGACGCTAGTTTTTCATCGGACGAACGTTTAAACATTAGTGGAATACCAGATATCTTGCTCAGGTCATCGTTTCGTTCTGTAACCGGTAACAAGGTGTTGAATTTCAAGTATCAACGATTACGATCGTGATGAGTTTTCCGTCGAAGTAGGCTACAGTTCGACAATTGAGAATTTCTCGGCGACTAATATTCCACGATATCCGTGCCATGCGTAATGCCATTTATCTACGAGCATCGACTTCTTAACATACGATCGTTGCAAAACGGACGTAACGCGGATTCAGAACTTGTAATTATCGTAATTCGACTCGATCGAAGATTCGTCCCTGTACGCGAAGCGCGTCCAACCAGTGATCGGTCGGTCGAACCCTCCGAACGGTCTACGGCAAACGGCGTAACACGAGCAAGCGTTATACCGTGCGGTGGGGATAAGGATAATAAATGCGGCCGACGAATGCGGTGCGAATCGAAATAACTAGACGATCGATCGGGCTGATTGAAAGTATCCGACGGGCAAGCCTGTCGTACATCGACGAAAGTGCATTTCCCTCCTTCCCTTCGCGCCAGACACACCCCTGCGCCACACGAGACACCATCGATGATTCCCCTAATCTCGTTTATAAACACTCGACGACCACTCCCACCTCCCCTGCTGCGGACCGATGATACCATTCCTACCCTCGTCCACGAGATACGTCGGTCGCTCATTTTCACGGCCTGTTACGCGTCCGACGATCGCTCCAGTGTATTTATACCGAGACTGAGATAATGCACACCCGGTACATGCGAAGATAACCGCACCCCTGGGATGCGGTATGTTGCTTATAAACCGTTCTAACGCGATGGCCAACCGCAAAGTGTACTGATTTATCGGCGGGGATGGTGATGAACGAGGAAATCGCGTCTCTCCCTCTTCAAGGAGAATCGAAAGCTTCTCCCTTATACAGCGATGTTGTTTCACGGAAGCTGTGCGTTTCGTACGATTTAGGTTAGCCTTTGGAACTGTTTTGCGCGATAATACAGGTCTATGGTTACGATGAATCGTCGTAACGATAAATTTAACGCTTGCCGACAGAGAAAGATAGGCACGTAGCCGAATATTTAGAGATTCTTACGAGTAGGAATTTCGGTTTTTACACGTTTCGGCGTCGTCGTATCGGCGATTCGTCGGAACACGCTTCATATCGTACGTCTAAAATTCAATGTATACGAGTGGATTTTTCAAAGAAATATACAATTATTTATTATGTCAGAAATTAACGAAAATTTCCAGATTACACTATACATATAATCTGAAAATGTTGGTTAATTTATATGTTATTGTATATGTTCTGCATATTATTTACACGATATTCCAGTTATCATAATGTTTACCACAATCGTCTCTGATCCATTTTGTACTAAATAAAATATAAATACGTGAAAAGTCGGCATATTAGTATTCTCTCTCTCTCTCTCTCTCTCTCTCCATCGAACCGAACAACTTGCTTGCAAGTTTTTCCTGGATAAAATCAGTTACAAAGTGAACTGGTCGGTAAGAAGTAGAGCCACTTTCTTTGCGTTATTTGTAGACAGGGGTCTCGGACGAATAGCCGAGTAACGAGTCCATTCGAATGCCCTGTCGCGCTGCAATTTTTTTCTCCGACGCACACCGATTACGCCGTCATGTAGGTAGTACAATTCTATTCTTCTTATGACGTTGAAGAAAAGGGAAACACCGAGAATCGCCTCGTCACACGGATTTCTTTTTTCCTTGATCGTATCCTAAGCCGCATTCTACTATCTTGTCCGGAGGTAAAAGGGAACAATAAGACCGGGCACAGGGGGCACGAGGGGCACGAGGCTCCGTAGCCCCGACAAGAGAACCAATTACCGGGACGAACTTTTTCCCCGTGCCCGTTAATCACATTAATCCATTTACGAGCGAACGAGCAACCCGTGTATATATACATCGGTCTGCAGCCGGGCTAAAAACGCACGAATACGGTGGAACCGCGAGGCCTCGCGGAACCCGATGTAAAATTGGTACGTGTTCTGCGTAATCCAGCACCTTGGTCCGGCCGAATATGGCACTAGTCGTCCTGCTCGCATAAGCGAACCTGCGCCCGGTGCCTTCTATTCTAATGGTCGTCAGCTCTTCGTTCGGAAGCAGCTTCTTTGCCTTGGCTCGACCACACGCTCGAAGCAACGTTCGCCACAAGTTAAGTAGACGAAACGAGATTCGTACTTCCTCCCTCGTCGTATACAGGTTGATGCATAAACGCGCGTCGATACTTCGAGTCGCGTGTATTAAAACAAATAAGGGACATCGTGTGAACGTACGTTCTGCGCAACTTGGTGCTGGAGTTATGAGCGATGGTACATTCGAAGCCATTCCACCGCCTAGCATTGGCCATACAATGGTGCGATAGAATTTTCGAGTATTCTTTACGAACAATGCGAATCGCTGTTTCATTACCAGACCAATATTTATGCAAATTGATATTTTCATGAAAGCAATTAATGATCAAACGTTACAACGAATATCCACGAGCTGCTACCTAAAGTGTGCAGTCTACCGATTACTGTTCTAAAAATCAGAAAACGTATGTACCTACCCCGAGATGGCAGACGTGGGCGAGAGAGTGCAAAATGGATGTGAAACTGTTCGAAGAACGACGACGTGTTTGAAGATTATCCAAATCGAGCCCCATTCTAAACAATTAGCTTACTTTAACGCGCAGACTCACCCTCTATTATTCACGTGCATTTATGAATCGACCTGTAGGTATCGCGTGCACGTGAATCGACTTGGTTCCAAGGGTTCGTAGGGGAGACACTCGGTTCTCAAACGCGTCGTCGATCACCACCGCACGAACGCTGGCTATATTTTAGAGAAAGATGCGAGAGAAAAGAAAATTAGCCGTTGTCCAACGTTGCGACGTGGAAAAACAGGTTCCGCTCGTGTAATAGTGGAAGCATTAAGCGCGGAAAGAAGTTCGCAATTATGGTAAGCCGAGACACAGGAGAGGTGGTTTTCGTTTCTCCTTCTCCCTCTTTGATTGGCGATGGCTTATCAGATGCGTATTATATTAAGTACGTCGAAGATCCTCGAGCACAGAGCGTTTGGGATCGAAGATCCTTGCCTCGATTATTTCGTGACGAATCGTGATTGCCTTTCCAGTTCCTTAGTTGCTGTTAATCAGGCAGAATGATAACAATCTTGCGACATTCTGAATGAAATACATTGTGGATGTTTCGAATTGAAGAATGTTCAAGAAGATTATTACTAATTGACTACTTCGAGTACCGATGCTAAGGGATAATTTAATATCTATCCATGCAATTAATTATGCTTTTTAAATCTTCTAGTTTACATTTCGAATAACTAAGTACAGTTGTTCGCTGTCTGACAATTATTGTCAAATTCTGTACTCGAAAGAGTTAACTCTTCTATCGTGCCTGTCGATTAAACAGCGTATGTTTTATCCTCGTTCGAAGAAAATAGCGATGCAAAAAGAACGAGCCCTTGGATTAGTCTCGGTAGAAAAAACAAGCGCAGGTGTCGCCGGGGCTGACTCGTCGGCTCGGAACAATCGCGGAGAGGCGTCTATGTTTCGAAAACACGATTCGTTCCATCCGGATTGTTATCACCGGAAAAGGCAGGCCAGTACCTGAAAAAGCCATCGTTTTCGTCACGCTGAACCCGTGCGCCGACCAATTTTTCCAGACGACACGATTTCCCTCGCGACCGCTATTCCAACTTTTTCCAATTCCCAATAACGATTCCAAGGATCCTCGCTTCGTCCTCAACGAGATACACATGATTCGTCGCTCTAATTTTTTAATAATATCTCACGGTGTGACAATTTACGGGAAAAATATTTTCCACACATTTTTATCGCAAAATTTAATTCCTGTTTCCTCCGACTTGTTGACCAAAAATGATATCGACGTCCGCAGGAAGAGAATGTTCTCGCGTTGCATTGTTCCTTGAGGTAATTGGAAGAAAAAGCTGGTAATGAAAAAGGAGTTTGTTTATACTCGAGCTTTACAGCGGGCTTCGTTGTTCCCTGCAACTAATTGCTCATCAGGAGATTCCTGGCTCAGGAAACCATCTTCTTTTTCGTTTCTGGCCTAGAACGTCCAGAAGAAGCGGAGTAATTAGAAAGACTAGCTTTTGGTTCATGGAATCGCGTATCTATCACGTTCCTTTAACCTATTATGTATCTTTGGAAATCGTATCAGGAGTAATCTGGTTATTGTCTCGTTATCTCTTAATTATCTTTCCCTAACTCGGTAAATACTACTGCGTTCACTTTCCTGTTGCTACACAAAGATATCTGTCTCCTTCGATCAAGTTGATCGTCCGTAGAGAAATTGAATCTCGCTCTTAAATTCTCCTCCCTAAATCTCCGCGTTTATCGAATAAGTTCCAAACATTTGACTTGGCAATAGGTCGTACAATTCGCTATCTATGCACATTGATAAATATTCCAGATCTTTTATCAGATATTTCTGAAAGCCTAGAACAGTAGGAAGATTTCACTCGGAAATCAAATCTAATTGGGATAAAATCGTAATATCGAATAAGATTGCAATAATATTATTCCTTGCCATTCCCATGAAATTCAATATTGATCGGGTATTTTGATACAAAAATCCAATTCTTGGAAAATAAGACTGGCCAGTCTGGCTCTTGAGTGATACATACATATACGTAGGTATCTGTAGGCTAAACAACAATTTTCTGCTTCCATTCGATTCGTGCTTATCCAGTCACAGAATCGGGCAAGGAAAACATGTTTTACCAGCAATTCGTTCCCAACGTTCCGTATATCGAAAGGGCTATTGAAGGTTTCTCGTGCGGCGCGAAGGACATCGCGCTTGCTCCGAGCGGAAAATGTTTTCAGGTAGCAGTTACAGGTATACCAGTCGCGGCTGTCTTGGATACGGTAGGGGTCCGTTATCCTGCAGAGATAATCAGATTTCCCGTGACTGAGTTGTCAAAACTGTGTCGTCCTTGACAACCCGAACGACATTTCGTAGAAACGTGATTCGCCTCGCTTCTCGGACAACTCGAAAATATTTTCAGTTGGTCCAGCACGACCTAAAACAACTTTCCAACAAACGTGCTCTGCAATAACGGGGGCATTGTTGGAAATTTCGCGACAGAATTATCGAATCTAACGCTACAATTATTGAATCTAAAATTGACAATTTTTCGTAGAAATTTTATAGAAATTTTATAGGTGCGTGTTTTAGGATGTAAATACTTTTTCGTAAAATATACGTAAAATATATATAATATAAATCTACATAGAGCATAACGTTTTTGGCAGAAATGTTATATTTTAGCAAATGGTTCTAATGTTAAGGAAAATTGCAGTCTCGTTTTCAATTTCATTTGAATGTAATAATGAAATTTTAGTTGAAAGATGGGAAATAGACCAGAAACCTTAGTAACAACTGCGAATGTGCTATAGGGTAAAATCTACCTGCGATTTCGAATAATCCTGCTCACATCGGTCGACCATAGAGTTATTTATTCACCGACGAATTATCCAGCTTAAAAAGTCATTAAGTCGTGTTTACGTTTGCCAAATCCTAGAAAAGCCGGTGTTTCGCATTTTCCTCGATCCTTCTTTACATAAAAGCAAGCTGGTATTCCGACTTTTCCATCTTAAAATAACACACGATTTACCTGTGGCTCGTAACGACAATGTCTGTCTTACTACACCTTTACAACCCCCGACAAAATCTTCCATTATATTCCACACAATCTCGATGGGTTAAATTTTAGCCGCCAAAAATCTTCGTCTCAAAAATTTAGATGTAGCGACTCTGCAAGAAAATTTTACTGGATTTCAGATATTTGAAGAATCGCAGAGGGTGACGAGACACATCAGAGGGAAACTAGCGACCGCGAGTTTAGAAACTGCAAAGGACGAGCGTGTCGAAAGCGGAGGCCTCGAGTAAACAGGATTTGCCAGCTAACCACGAACCTTTGTGATCTCTTGGAGCACGGCTACAAAGCGCAGTAGGTCAGGATCGATTTTTTGACTTTTCGACGCGTAGGAAATTTCGGCTTTCGACTGGAACGAATCTCTCACGGAGCAACGTACGCGTTGCATAGCTGTTTCCGAGATCCGTGAAAAGGATCGTTCACGGCGGTTTCTGCCCGAGACCGGCCACGATGTTTTACAATACCCGTTTACGATGGTCGATCTTGTTTCCTCGTCTGTGACATTCGTTTGCCATGTTGCGGTTTGCTCCCGCGATTCGATTAAAAAATCCAAGATTCTCGTTCCGATTTCGAATCACCAATTATTTGGCGAAAGCTTCAAGTAAAATTTCGATCGGAATTAACCGTAAAATATACGTAAACGTCGCTCGATGTTATTTATCGTCCTCCCCCATTCGTAGAAACGAACTTTTCCCACATTCTTATCTCTGTGATATAGCGCTGTATATTTTACATTTGCTCGATAGTTTGGCTAATAATTGTTGCTTGATAATTGTAAGCGACTACGAAGAATATTATTTGCGTTATATGAAGGTTTCTACATTACCAGTAGACCTCGGAGTTTGATTTCGATTAACGCATCTATAGCTTGAATATACGTTGTACAAAATATAACTAATACTTTATAATATGTAAGGAGGAAGGAGGAAGGTATTGTGCCATAACGAACGAATAACTACTTATGAAAATGTATGACTAATCAGTTATATACAAATATACGTAAAATACACATAAACGTTGCTTAATGTTATTTATCGTTCTCTCCCATTCGTTGAAACGAACTTTTCCCACATTTTTATCCCTGTGATATAGCGCTGTATATTTTACATTTGCTCGATAGTTTGGCTAATAATTGTTGCTTGATAATTGTAAGCGATCGCGAAGGATATTATTTACGATATATGATGGTTTCTACATTACCAGTGGATCTCGCAGTTTGATTTCAATTAATGCACCTATACCTTGGATACTTTATAATATGTAAAAAGGAAGGAGGAAGGTATTGTGCCATAACGAATGAATAACTACTTATAAAAATGCATGGCTAATCAGTTATATGCAAATTTATAACTACAGATGCCGTAATTGCGCGGTGCTAGATTTATGCCCCAATAATTACAAACGTTAAACGCGTTAGCAAAGAGCGAACGCAGCTACGATACAACGAAACGCGTGTTTATATTAACTCGCGCATCGTTCCTATCTGACTTTTAATATCGTATATAATCTTGTATAATTCCAAGAACCGCGTAAATAAAGGAAACAAAGGTGTCTAGATTATCGTAAGGGTGATGAGGGAAGGCGAAAAAAAAGAAAAAGGAAATGGAAGGTAGACTGGAAGACGAGTGGAAAATGCGGAATCAGGGGAAGAAAAAGTCTCGATTCGCGTGTCGCCAGATATTCGTTATCGCTCGTGATACCGCGGTGCCATAATGGTGCATACGGGGGAATACGAAGCGCTTAATTGAAATAGCGAAGCCTTACGACCAGCTCGCCGAGGAAATCGTAATTCTGCCGAGCGTGGTGTGAAACTGTGTAGTACGGCAGAACGAGAACGGCGATTCCAGTCTCGAAAATAAGACTAGAAGAAAGAAGGAAGACGTATCGTAGCGCGAGATGCTCGACAAGAAGAAATTTATTTTGTCGAGGAGATCGTTCAGATTGCAAAGAGAAGAGCAGAGGAGCACGAAGGAAACGTAACATCTACGCGATTTCCATGGGAGAAAAACGTTGGTAAATGAAGGTTCTATTTTTATATCCTCCTTTCCTGATGTTGATGATTCTTTGTAACAGAGAATACCTTGAACTTGGACGTAGAAATTAGAGTGCACGGTTTCATCGTCTATAAAATCGACTCGAGTATATTTCACTGAACACCTGGTCGCTAACAAGTTGATCTTTTAACGATGTCTCTTAAATTCTAATTGATAATTATGATAGAACGATCGAGGAATCGTTACTTGAATAATCGCTTCGAGCCTTTTGCAATTACCGGTCGAACGTCCAGTGGATATATTATTTGCCAAGTTCGTTAGCGAAGAAACCAGCGAGCAAGGCAACAGTCGTTCACCCGGGCAAAAGGATAAGGCCATGGAACGTGGGAATTATCAGTCGAAGGGAGATTACATAGGTAATAATGACTACCAGTTACCAGGCGCAGGTGACGACACGTTCATTTCAACGCGCGATTCCATTCGCTTTACCGTAAGCGAAATTTCATCGCGTGAAAGTTTGTGATTTTTTATGAAGAATAGTTTAACAGAATAGAATAGAATATCTGATGGTTAAATTGTGTCGAAATTTGTAGTTTAGAACAGTTAATTTAAGTTGGTTTATTTGTAGCTAATTTAAGCTTCAACAAGGAAAAGATCGAACGTTTTGATCGACTCTTTCACGGTCCAGTATTTAGAAGAGAGAGACTCTTGAGAGAAAGAAAGAAACTATGCACGCCAATGCGCAAAAATATATAAACTATCCAAACTATATTACTGGTCCTAATTTGTAGCCAGTAAAACAAATTTCCATCGAAGCTCCGTTTTCAAAATTATCCTCGCGAAAATATACATATGCGTAAATATTGTCAATTGCGCAACGCAATAAACGATAAACAAAACACCTTGATAAAGAAATAATTATCTGTTAAATCTTTCGTTTCGAATTCCGCTTCGTTTTATTACATCCTCGAAAGATTAAACGAAAATATTATTTGCCATGAAAATTTTACTATCCCTCGAGTACTAATAGTTTTAAGTTTCCAAATGGAGGAAATATCGTTCGAGTCTACGGTCGTGGTTTAAAAAACAGTTGACAAACACGCAATCGACGGGCAGGATTAATTTCAACCGCGGTGTTGAGTAATAAATCGTGTTTTCAGGATGCGTGCAGGAACGGCCGCCATTAACCGCCATTGGAAATAACAAGTGGACGTGAAAGATTACACACGCGAGAAATTGTGTTCGCACGCTCGAAACGACACTAGCTTCTGGAATAATCTGAATAATCGTGCGGTCGTTGTTTGGCGCATTAATTGACGCGTAGCACCACCAAGAATTGGTACGTGAATGCATGCGACAAAAGCTATCGACTCGAAACCTTCGAAGAACGCGATCGACTCGCGATGCATAGATAAGCATCGTTTCGTAACGTAATTTTGACGATTGCCGGTAAAATTAAAAAAGAAGCAAGTTTCATCAGATATTACGAAATTGCTTGAAAATTAAGGAAGGGATCGCGTAGTGTTTGACTGACCTGATGTATCTATCGCGCTTCCGAAGGATGATTGAACGTAATGTTTATCATACTCAAGATTCCTTTGACAGCATAGACATTTTTGAGAACTCGGCTAACAGTAATTAGAAAATTTGATCTAAAGCCCAAATAAAGAAACAATGGATGACATTATTTTTGAAAATATCGCGGACAAATTTAAATACGTACCGTGTTAGTGTCAAGGTGTATGTAAATGTTTAAAAACGTTCATAAAAATCTTGTTTATCTCTTGTACGTACAAGCAATCTGATATACAGGTACTCGTTTCTACAATTTTCTTTTTCTTTTTTACAATTTCTAATTTTTTCTTAATGGAAATACCTTTTTTACATTACCTTTTACATTTTTACATTACCTCGAATTTTACATTACGCAAATGTTTCAATTATTAAAGTTCCAAACTTGTCGATACGCTCGAATAATCTCGTGTTCTGGTTGCCTAGATAAGAATTAAAATAGCTCCGTGTACAAAATTAAAATAACTCGCATAGGTTTTATAATTTTCTGGTAATAGAAGGGAATAAAGCTTCCTTTGTTCTTAATATTTCTGCTCGACGATGGAATCTCTTTACTGGCAGAAAATGATTTCCATCTTCCAGCGAAAAAGCTGCAATTACGTCTCGTTTAGATCGCGAAAGCGTTGATATTCCCTTTTAAGCTCGCGAGTGTGCCGCGATTTCATCGGGAACATGCGACGGTTTTCTTTCCTCCTACGAACTTCTCACAGTGAAATTCTTGTTTGAAATTATGACACGGGTATGGGTTGGAACGATCACGGCATTGGAAGGAGCGATGTAAAACGAACGGTGAACGTTGCCTGTCTCGCAGTGAAATTCGGCTCGTCGCGTTTCATGACATTTTAATGTCACGCTCGTTCGTCGATCGGCCAAAGAAATCTTGAACCGACGCGGAGACGTGTCATTAACTCGACGTCGATTTCGTTCTTTCGCGGAAGTCAGCGGGTAATTGCGAGTTAGTAATTGATTTCATTTCGAAAGAAGCCTCGTTATCACGAGGCCAACAGCTGGTGTTTTTACGAATATCTGCTCATACGATGTCCAAATATTTCGATACGTGACGCAAGAAAGAACCAAGACAGATTTTTATTAAATTCCAGGAAATTAGCACCAGGTTATAGCAAATATATTCGCTAGTATCAGCTTGCAAAAAAGTTCTATTCTTCATCCTGGAAAATTAACGCTTTGCGACGTAAGCCTCAGGAAATTGCTGAGAAGATAAATCCCCGAGTAAGAAATTTTCAACGATTCCAATTGTAGCCTCGTTGGAATCCACGTAGAACGTTTAAGCTCGTAATATGAATTCTATATGATTCTAAATAAGATATAACAATAGGGAAGGATTAATATTTAACCCTCTTAAATATCGAGAATATTTACTTTCGCATTATTACATTGGAATTTATTTCAATTTTCATTAATTTCACTAATCGCACTCGCGTGACACGAACGATCGATATATTTTTGAAGAACGGCCCAGGCTATTGTGCGTGTCGTCTAGTTCCGGATGCGAGGCCACCTGGTGAAACCAGTGATTACGCGTGCACTTTCAGATTTCATCCGAAAGAGATTCGCAAAATTGCCGGTGGTAGGTAGATTCGAGACGGTGAACACCGCTCGTCGTACAAAGCGAGACGGAGAATGCTCGTTGAGATTTCAACTGTCACGACATCAAAATATCGCTCTTCGGTCGCGATCGGCACCGAAATCGTGCGCCCCTTTGAACACGTATAAATTATAATCCGACGAGTGGAATTTGCCCGTGGTGTTTAATCTTCCGCCACTGTCCCATTTCACATTTCCGAATGTTCCGTGCGTTTTCGAAGCTAGTACTTTGCCAAACTTTGGACGAATTAGGAAACGAACGTTTTTACGAACGTTTACGTATCTCGTGGCTATATTGCGTGTTACTAGTACAAATTCAGAGAATGTTTACCTAATGAAAGGATAATTCTAACCTACCGCATAAAGTCCTGTTCGACAACAGAGAGCAAACATAAAAACACAAAAACAAATCCGCGCGGTCTGAAGAAACGGCATAATCGAACAAAGGCCTGTACAAAGGAACAATTAAGATCCTTCCCTTCAGCCAGACCCGTAAATCCATTTAAGCCAAACATTACATCTTAAAGGACCTCTTTCCTCGATACACAGAACTAGACGACAAAGATTCAGGCGTGACGTTACAAGCATTTCGGCCAGTTTAGGTCGAGTTGAGAGCCACTGATCGACGTGTGTGGTCCGCTCTAGCGGCGAGGTGCCGACACTCGAAGCTTCCCCCTCTGCTCGTCTTCTTCGTCTTCTTCTTCTTCTTTCTTCCTCGTCGCGTTTTTTTCTTCTCTTCTCTCCTCTGCCCTTCATTGTTAGCCTCCTCGCTCTGGCTGTTCCATCGTTCTCGCGCGTCTCGGTCGCTCGCGAGGAAGCGTCCGACGAAGAGGAACGAAGCAACGACACGCATCTTCGCTGCGTCGCTCCTCCGCGAAGCCTCGATACTCGTCCCAGAGTTTCGTTTCCCGTCGTTCCTCTTTCGCTCTCTCGCTTCTTTCTATCGTACTTCGACTCTTTGGTCCGCAGTTTGCTCGCTCACTCGCGCGCGCGCGCGCGCGCGCCACATCATTATACACCGGCACGCCGCTCGGCACGAATCTACTTTAGGTGGATTCGCGGTGTCCTCTTTCAACTCGTCCCAGGGGACATGCAGCCCTCTCTGACTCTCCCATTGGCTCGGCTTATTACCGGCTCACCTAATACCGTCCTTGTCGCACTCGTTAGGATCTGCACGAGCTCGTTGGTACGCTCAGGTGCGCTCTCGCATCGCCTCGTATCTCCGCCGTCTCTCCTCTCTCTGAACGACCGGCTTCTGGATTGCTAATCCAACGTTCGAGACCCCGACGATTCCGACGAAAATCAGTCGCCGACGAGGTGGAAATCATCGTTACCTGTAATGACGAGACGTCTGCGTTGGCTACGCGCTATCTTATGTATATCTGTCCATGGATGCAAGACCGGCGCAAGGAATGCAGTGTCTGATTCGTTTGTAGTTTGGCTTGATCGCTTTTTTTCCACTCGTATTTTCATCATCCGCCGAGATGGTTATTACATTTATGAATCGAATTGTACCAAGTACGTCGAGATTTAAGTTTATTCGGTAGTGGATGCGATGGGAATGAACGTTACGTACAATGGCAACCTTTGTTCATATGCACTATGTACGTACGTACTCTGTTCGTGAATGAAAAGAAGGCAGATCTGATCGACTCATGATCTATTACGATTGTCTTTTCTTGACACAATCTGTAGCTGATAATAAGTTTCATACGAAGATCTCGCGCGAAAGGATATAATAAGCTCATTTTTGTCGATTTTCTGCCTATCGTGTCATTTCGTGACTAAAAAGATGATAACAAAGAGCAGCTTTTAAAATTTCCCATTACTTGTGTTATCTTCGTGCGGCCAACGAATTTACGAAAGTGTCATTTATTTCTTGAATATAAGAAAAATATAAAAGTGAAGTTGATCAGTTTGGCTTTCGAAAGGCTCGAAATTGGGAGGCTAGAGATAAACGGAAATTTCTTGCTCGGAAGAAATATACATCGATGTACGAATATATAGAAGAATATACGTAGAACGTTTAGTATGAAAAAATGGATCACGTTTGGGTTAAAAATGAACGGTGTGCGTGTAAAAAAAAAAAAAAAAAGGAAAAAAGAAAAGTAGCACTCTACGCAAGTATCTTCGGGGCAGCTTAATGAGGCTTAGTAAGAGGCGGATTTCTCCTCTAAGCTCAGCTTACGTGGCGTGCGCGCGCATGGCCGGCTCGCGTACGCGCATGTGCCCTCAGCCTTCCAGCGATTTCAACCGATCCCAGTACCGCGAATCTATGCAAATGAGCGGCCAATTATGTTGCGAGCCCGTAAAAACTGCACCTTGTTAGAGGAACGTCGTGGCGGCGTGACGTAACGACGGCCGGACAACCTTTCACAAAGACCCGCGACAAAAGGGGAGAAGGCCACAACCGAAGAAGATACGAATCCTGGCCCGTGTCCACCGCTTTTTCCAATTCCTTGTCTAACCGGAGAACGAGAGAAACTAGAGACGCTTCTTCGCTGCGAGATCCGCGAAACAGATTCGAAACTGAACCACGTCGACGAAGATGATTTTTTGGTAAGTGGTTGGTATACCTTTTAGGGGATGAGAACACTGATAGATGTTGTCTCGTGCGGTATATCGATGATCGTGTCGTTGAAGATGAAATAATTTATCTGCAACTGCTTGTGCAATTTCATTTGTGTCGTTGGCAAACTTGCTAAAATTAATGGTATTTATTCGTGATATTAGTTTGCAATAAATATGTCGCAACCCTTACATACATTTTCAGACTGGTTCCATATCTCTCGAGTGAAATTCTATAAACGAAATATTTTTATTTATCAATACGATCCTCTTCGACTTTAATGTACTTTGTCTGCTCGTGCTTTCACGAGAAAATACATTTCTCGCAGCTCTTCGAGATAGCTGTTTATTACGGCTAATAGTTCATCGTCCGACGGAAATCGCTGACCATCAAGGAATTTCTTAATTTTGAAAGTAAATGGAAGTCTGAGGGTGGTAAATCTGAAGAATATGCAGGGTAGGAAATCGTACTTCGAATCAACGATTTCTGTCATAGATGTAATACTTATAACCATTTCACTGCGCACACCAACGTATCTTCGTTCAAAGTAACTTTTGTAACAAATTACTTGACAGATCGTATTATAAGATAGATGTCGCCTTACCATGCGTCAATAATATTTCAAATATCACCATCATCTGCAGATTAGACCGTGAACGTTTCAAATTACCCCTTACGTTTTCTTACTTTCATTATACAGTTTTAAATAGTCCTATAATATATATATACAGTTTTGTGTTTAACAATTCAGCATTGCTCTTGTCAATCACCCCAATCTCGCACAACTATTGCTTCAGAATTCCATAACACGAATCGAAGAATCTTCTATACGATAATACCTGTCAATTTTTCGTAGGAATGCTACAGATTTCCAATAATTTCCAATGAATTTTTGTAAACTATATGGCATAAGTTTGAATTTCTTTGATATAAATTGTATACTTTACTTTTTTCTCTTGCTCTCCTGACGCTTATTTTCCATACGCTGTCCAATACACGTATGCTGTAATTAAAATATTCTGGTATTCTCTGTACAGTTTTTTTTTATAAAACTGACTCTATACTTTATATCGTATCACTTTATATCATAGATCAGTGATTCAGATGAAACTATAAACGAACTGCGCTGTAAAGAATTTTTGTAAACTATAATATGGCATAAGTTTGAATTTCTTTGATATAAATTGTAGACTTTACTTTTTCTCTTTTGCTCTCCTGACGCTTATTTTCCATACGCTGTCCAATACACGTATGCTGTAATTAAAACATTCTGGTATTCTCTGTACAACTTTTTATAAAACTGACTCTATACTTTATATCGTATCACTTTATATCATAGATCAGTGATTCGGAAGAAACTCTAAACGAACTGCGCTATACAGAAAATACTATAAATTTCGCTCTCATACAACGATATATAAAAATTTGTTCGAATCTGAGCCCGCAACAATAGATAAAATGTACAGTATTTGTTTCGCTATTGGAATTTTACATCGTCGTTGTTTGATAAGAAGGGAAACTGAGTTTTTTTAAATCAAAGAACAACAGAGTTCGAGAGCAAGGGAAACGAGTAAACGAGTGAAGGGGCGTCGGCGTCGATAGGCGAGGGTGTCGAAAGGCAATGTCGAACGCTCCGCAGCTTTCTCAACGAGCTGCGAATCGAGTTAATATTTTGCAGGGATGTTGGGATAGGGGATGGGCCGGCGCGGTGGGAAGAGGGAAAACAAATCACGGCGCGTGTCTAGCATACCGGACCCTTCCTGCGTCGCACCCTTATGTAAAATGCCTAAGTGGCTTTCCCGTCGACACCCAGTCGTCGAAAATATTTGTCGTCGCATCATCCTGAGATCAAATTGAATTCATGTCGCCCCTATCACTTTTGGGATCATAATTACTCGGCCAGATAAAAGATCTCCGTTCATTTCGACAAATATTGCCTTCGATATCCTCGAGTCTAGAGTGTTTGTATATTCATGAAAGTAGAAAGTGAAACTTCCATGTAATTGTAATTTGCTAATAACATTGCTAAATTGTATTTTCAATTGTTCAATCAAACGATGGTAATTAACGAGTTCGGAGGAAAAGTTGCACACATTGTAACGACAAAATTTGTAATTGAAGAAGATTTTAGATAAAGATAAACTTTATTGAGAAATCTCTGCACTATGATGAAACAAACAGCGTTAACAAACAGTTTTATAGATTTATCTTATTCTTTCCTTCATAGAAAATTCTCTGTTCTCGCAAGGTTCCCAAATATCAACTCGAATGTTATTACAATTATAGAAAAGTATTTACGCAATTTTTCCTCTCTTGATAAATAAAAAATCCTATGTATCGCTTATCTCGTTTAGAAGGAAAAAAGTGCACTTCTTCTTTATATCAGAAAAGAAAAATATTTTTCTGGAATGAAACTTTGTTTGGACGCTTTCTCAAAAATTGTAGCATTGGAAGTACGTGTTGACGGTATCCGTTTCGAAATGAAAAATTCGAGACTGTGTATTGATCGATGGGTACGGCTAGTCGGGAAAAATGTAGCCTGTCTCAAGGGGAGACTTTTGAAAACTTCGAGCGGCCCCGACTTATACGAAGAAGGAAGACCAGCCGATGGTGTTCAGGTGCTCCGCAGCTCATTATATTCGTAATAAACGCGCGGCAGGCGTCGTGGCTCGGCAATTATCCGTATTGTCGTAATGTTAGTGATTAAAAGAACCTAATAAGCTACCGTCAGAATAGGCAGCCTGCGTTTGCGATTCCTTGCATGCCTCGAAACGTCTCGCGGTGGTCATGGCCTACTCGTTCGCATAATTATCGTAAAGATCCAAATGGAGACGCGTTGCCAGTGCAAAATAAAAAAATGATCATCCATAATACGTTTCCCTCGAGAACATTAACCAGTAGATTATCGAGAGCACAATTTGCGACGAATTTGAAGCCAAGTTGAAATTGGTGGCTGTTTGTTTTGTTAGTAGCGTGCGATCCTCTGAATTTTATACACTTTGTTCTTAGCACATAAGTTTTTATTATAACGTTCTATTTTATTTGCAAATTATTAGAATTAAATTAGTTGAATCTATTTGTTAGAAAATATTTTCCCAATTATTTTCTTATTTACCGTAAGCATCTTTATGCAAGAGGAATTTTTTCGCCATGCAATTACGTCGCAGGATGAAATCGTCTTGCCCCCTTATACCGCGTTCAAGGGGGTTGGAGATTCGTTATGGGTCGCGTGACGGGCCGAGACACGGCTTACCGAGATAAGCCGTGTCGTCGAGCAGATTATGGTTTTCAACCCTCTCTTCTCGTTGCCAGGATCGCCCTCTGGTTTCAAGACAGCTCCACGAAACGCTTGCTTGAAACGATCGCCCTCGCCCTAAAATATTTGGTGATAGCTTGCTATCGCATTATACGATACGTATGTACCTAAGTATACACGAATCTGTAAACCATATAAGTAGATGTTCCTTCCTTCCTAACCCGAAAATACTATGTTAGCAGAAGTTTGTTAATTTGAACAAAAATTACGTTCCAACGAGAGTTACAGCTAGTTTCTTAAAATTATTAAGATTGCCTTTAACGTTTTTAAATAATGTTCGATGGAAAATTTCAGAAAATTGATCGAGATTAGGTGCGACATCGTATAAGAAAGTTAACGACGAAGCCGTGCATCTTCAGAATGATTATATAGTTTCTCTCCTCTGGTGTAGCTGTTAGGTTGATTAGGGGTTGAAGATGCATCGATACGGACTTCAATAATCCTAACAGCGAGAACGTGGGGCCGTAAAAGCCTCGAACGTCTAAAAGTGGATAATCATGGCCATATGAAAAGCGAACGTTACGGACATCGTCGGCAATTCCCATTTCGTCAAGCGCAATAAAGACATAATTAAGAATTATAATGGGAATATTGTTATAAGGAAAAAAGGTTGGGAGATGGATCGAAGCGGAAACGGATGATAAAAATCAGTCTAACGCCTGTGTAATCCGATCGGTATTGGCCGCGTCCAAAGCGTTTTCCGTGTATATAAACCTCGATATATAAGCCTCGCTTTCGGTTTAAACGATCACGAGGACGTAAGTATTTAGTAATAAACGTTTTACGAGACGAGCATAATCCGGGGAAACGGATGACCGATACCCATTGCGTTCGATCGACGTCGGACACGCGTAACCGTTTCAGCTCGTACGGGAAAGGAAATTAGCCCGACAAAGGTTTAAAACGAGCTTCGACGAGCGTTTAAGGGATTTTTATTGCGATTATAGGAATCAATTCTTCGAGGAAATCTCGACGTAAAAATGTCAACGTAAATCAATGCTCGTATGATAATAAATTGTCATTCACGTCACCACTATGATTCCTCGACCCATGAATTCTTAGGCTCACAGAAATCCTCGTAAATCGACATTTTTTGTCGTGGTTCGCATTACCTAGAATTACCAAAGTTCCCATTTTTTAGTTACATACTTTTTACTAAGCTCGTTTGCGACGCGAAAAGGAATCTATTTTATCTGTTCAAAGTAAACAGAGCGAAACGAAATATATCTACAGAGGATTAGTAACCGAATCAACCTCGCCTTCCAAGATCAAAACAAACTCAACCAAGTCGATCTTGTTCGTTTCTTCGGATAGACACGATATCAGGTCGTTAAGTGTTCGTATCGAATGGTCGATGAAAATCTACCGATTTTTCTCGCTAGAACTAACCCTGGTTCTTTGACTGCTAGTCGTAAAAAACGAGACGAAAGAATCTACTTGGCGAGAGGTGCTGCTGGAGTACGGTGCAGATCGAACTGCGCGAAATGGGCTCCACGAGTTTCTGCTGGCAGTGACGGCCTGACAAATCAAGCTGAAAATTGAATTCTGGGGCGCCGGTGGCCTTGTACTCGCCCTCATCCTCCGTGTGGGTGTCTCTCGATGTATGCGTACCACACGTTCACAGGTTGGACGAAATTCGTGTGAGTGGGCGCCCCTTTACGATTGTTTCTCACCACCGCGGCATTCTTACTCTCCTTTCGTTTCGCCACTCCCTTCTTTTCGGCCATTAAATAATAAAATTCCCGTAGCTCGTCCCTCCTTCCCTCTTCTTATTGCTAATCTTTTCGAGACGCTGGGGGAAGCGGATTCGTCTCCGCCGGCGGATTTTGAAATTAGGTTCTGAAGTTAGGTTGCGAAAGTTGTTTACAAAGCGGAGAATCTAAGGAAATTTCATCGAATATAATAAAAATTTATTGCGACGAATTAACTTCGTTTCTGCGAACTTGTCGAAAGACCTCGCTACCTATGGTCGTTCGTTCACGTAACAGAACTTCGGATGTACGGATTGAATCAGTGAAAGTTCGTTTAATCAGGTACTGATTAAAATGGCGTTCGCGTGAACAGAGCTGTACTCTACGTATGGGAAGCAAAAGGAAAAGGGAGTGGAAGACGAACGAAATAAGAAAGGGAAGAAGTAGAAGGGAAAAAGAACTGCTAAAGAACTGTTCGCGTAATTAAATCCTCTTCGATGCAACTTACAATGCAACTCGAATGGATTCTCGTCGTTCGAACAAAACGAATACATTTCGATGAAATAACCCGAAAATGACTTAATCTCGCGAAAAAAGAACCACAAAACTAAAACTTCGTTCCAATAAATAACGTTCGGACAAACGGTCGAGTCTTGCTATACGTAGAAACCCCGAAAGCTACTTCTGCCACCTACCGCTCACCCCATTTCCATAGAATCGCACGAGGTCTCGTGCTGCAACCCCGAAGGCCAGTTTACCACGCTAGCATCCGGGGTGGCGGAGAATTCGTTTGGCCGCAAAGAGGCGCGTTTTCGCGCTGCTGTTTTCATACAGGAAGGTAGACGAGCGGACACGTTACTGCACTCTTGACCACGAGGTTACGACCGAGCCGGTCGTTTGCTCGTTATTTCGCTCCGTGCGCGGACGAATAAGGAACATGCTTTCGTAGCGAACGGGGCAAAGGGACAGAGAAAGCAGAGTGGCGTGAACCAACGTGATGAACGAAGACGGGACGATGCACCGGCACGTTGTTTGGAAAAGGAGGGAAAAATAAAGTCGGGCGAGTCACGCGAACGATCACACGTGAGGCGTGCAGAAAAGCGTTGCAGAAAACGTACAGCACTCTCGAATCCGTGGGAGGAAATCGTAAAAGGGCCTCACGGACGCGACGGCACGAGTTCGCCCGACAGTGGCGGATTAATGGCTAGAGAGACCCTGCACTCCCATTAGACGGTGAACAATGCGGCCAGCATTTTTCGACGGGCCTCGCAAGCGCGCCGCGTTCGCTTATGGAAATTCGATACGAGCGAGCCAATAAACGCCAACTATTCCGGCTATTTCAGAGATTTCGATTAGTGGAAGAATTAGGAACGTTCGGTATGGGGAGGAGGAAAGTGTGGTTAAGGATGGTTACCTGATGGGTGGAAATAGAAAATTGGAAAGCTACCACGAGGTACTTGGAAGAACTAATCGTCTTTATCTTTCTCCAAATTTCCTAATTTCATTTCCCGGGTACGCGACTAACTGGCCGAGAAATCAATGTCTTGGAGAAATCAATCTTGCATTTAGATTAGAAGTTATATTACAAGAAGATGACACGAACGGTACTGATGCAAATATAATTTTGAAAAATATAGTATTCGTATAATACACGGAATTCCGCTGTGCTGCGATTTAAGAGACGAATAATCAATTAACGATATAAACTAGTATGGGAGAGTAAGAAAAGATGGAAAGCTATAAATTACACGAAACCGAAAGCCATAATACAAGATAACTCTCGATCTTGTAAAACAGAGGAGTACGAGTACGAAGAGGAAGTTGTTACAAGTATAATAGCACTTTCGCTGGAACAATTGCAAAATCACTGCGAGGCAATTTTTCCGCGTTTTGTTATCTCGGACGAGCAACTAGCAAGCGTTTAATTAACTTATTCATTGCGGCACGTTGCCCCTAATTAAACGTGAACTGTAACACCTCGGTGTGGCCGAGCGAAAGCCTTCATTGCGGTAAGAGAGATCCGATAAGGCCGTGGAAGCGGGCTTTAATGAATGGAGAACGCGCCTCACCTTTTGGTCCGACGTTCTCTTATGTACCGAACCGAAAGCATATATTCGTATCGTGCCACTCCATCGGGAGCCATCGTTGCTCCTCATTTTTTTTCCCCCTCTTCTTTTTTCTACTGATTTCAGGGTGCCCCGATGCCTTCAAGCAGATTGAACGGTTTTCGCGTTGCTTCTGTTTTCTGCTTCATTACCGTGACTCGCTCTTATCACGAGCATTCGAATCGCCGATTTCCTACAAATTGTAAATCTCCGACGATTTCGAAGCCTCGATTAATTTTAGAAACTGCAACTTTCTTTTCGCGCTGAAACGCGTCTCTCGCGGTATTGGCTATTACGCTGTTAATTAAAGAATAGAAGCTCGTTTAGGTTTTGCTCTTAAAACTGAATAGATCGTTCCGGTAAACCGTGCACGCTTGCAAGGAAAAAAGCGAATCGCCTGAGATTAATTCCTTTACCAACATTTATTTCTGCTTAACGTTTAAGCAACAGTCATCTTAGTTTTACTAACGAACGTAATGTCACAGTGCGAATACAAGTTTGAGAAAATGAATAGGTTAAGTATAATCTTTAGCATAGAACTTATGTAATTCGATTCACAGTAGGATCTTGATATTTGAAATTCGATAGATTCTTGCGACATCAGGAAAACGATAATTCAGCAGTTTTCCTACACGTTATCTTGAAACTTAATTTCTCGTTAAGTTCGAAAGAATTAATCGCCTCTTCGCAAAGACCACTCTTCTCCCGAGGCTAGTCTAAACATCCTTCAAATTCGTGAAATCGTAGAAAAACGAAGGGGAGAGACGGCCATGAAAGGTGTCCAGCTACTCCACCTTGTCGGCGAGAAAGGGGGAAAGCGAGAGCCATTCGTTCGAGACTTCGGCGACGAAGAAAGCACTCGAGAGGAAGAGGGAACATATGGGGTGAGAAGACGGTTTGAAAAGGCGTGGAGAGGTGTTGTTAGATAGAGAAGGCGGCAGGAAACAGAGTGAGAAAGTAAAGAAGGGCTAAGAGAGGGTCAAACGAAAAAGAGACAGAAACAAAGCGGCGCAACGAAGAAACTCGACAGGGGTATAGGCTTATTGATTCGAGAGGGTTCGTGTTTCTCTCCTTCTCGTCGTTCCTTAATACCGTCTACGTTTGTCTTTCTTTCGTTTCTCTTTTCGCTTCACTTTCCATTCGTACCTCCAGCCTCCGAGTGTAAGCGTGTGCGTATGTTTATGCGCGTTCAAGAAACACGTGTCAGAGGTTACGCAAACAGAATGATTGATACATTAGTCGGCCGGCTGCCCTCTCGCCTTATCTTTTATTCCGTTCGGTGAATTGATTTCCTATGGCACGGAGGGCAGGCTAAGAACGGGCGCACGGGGATGGCTGGCGCGTGTAATGAATCGAGGATTCTTTCATTCTCTTTTATGATGATCGAACCCGCGCCGAACGGTCTAACGTGCGATTACGATGCGAATCTATCCCATCGATAATTAACTGCCGCTGCTGCCGCTCCTGTCACGAGTGGGAGTACAAGCGATTTAATCGAAGCTTAACACACGAATCGTTGCGAGTACACCCTCGATCAAGTGTATAAAATATATACGAAGAATTAATAATAAATAGAAATTAAATAATAAGTAGGAGATTACCTTTCGAAATCTTAGATTATACGGAACACGTGTGTTTGATATTGCAACGATAAGCTGATTAATCGTATGAATTGAATTAAATTAAACACACGGATGCCATGTCTCTCGGTATCTAATCGTTTCTTGTTGTATTTATCGTTATTTTGAAAAACCGGGTGAACGTACTTTTTACAAATATTTCGCTTTAGAGAAGACAAAAAAGGAAAAAAATATATGCGGACACGCGCGTTTTCATTCGACGCATTGCGTTCGCCATTTGATCGGTAGGTTTCGTTGCGGATTGAATTACTCTTGATATTGCTGTCCGAAACAGAATTACAAAAAAAAAAAAGGGGGAAGTAAAACGAAAAAAATACAGGTGAATCCCGTGGACGATTGTTAGTGCCGTTTGGTCCTCTGCACAATCAATATCGGTTCCCATGGTGATACCTCCCCCCCCCCACTTCCTCTCCACGTTCGTACCTACTTTGTTGTACTCGCATTGATCTTAAATCACTCGTAGCATCCTACGATCGTTCATTAGGACAACATCCATCGAACACGCACTTTATCGTACACGCGAGAGAAAATAGAGAAACAAAAGTGCTACACGAATAGTCGTTAAACAATTCATAAGGATACACGCTCTTTATATCATTTTACCGGAAAATTACTCCAACGACGGTCGAAGGTATTTATCATCGTTAAGGTTTAGAAAATTCTGACCGTTTTGCAGAATTTCGTACAGTTCATAGGGAGAAAGAATTGGCTTATGAGACCTCGTGAGACCCAATTTTCTATCCGCTCGTGCTACTTTGCAAGCCAGGTTCAAACACCGGACAGTAAGACAATGTCACTCGTGCTACATACATTTTAACAAGGACTGAATAATGTTTTCCTATTAAGATTAAAATATTCATTACAGCCAACGTACTTAAGAATGCCATACATTTCCACGAAATTCTCAAAAAATTCGAAACTCGTCAATGAAGCCTGGAAGCCTTGGTACAAACGGATTACGATCGATTTCGATAGTAAGTATGCATTTAAGAAAACAATTGGCAGAACGAAGTTTCACGTTCCGACTATTTCTCTTCGATAATAAGCGATGCATTTAACGAAGGAATCGTGGTTCTCGTGGTGGAGTCCACTTAGGAATGCGGGAGTTCCACGGTGCTCCCGTATCGAGACAACGTTTCGAAAGAGAAGTCGAAGCTGAGGAAAAAACGGCAGAGACTCGGGCTACGGCCGTGGAAGCGTCAGCGCACGTTGCCGTGCCGGCGTTACAGCCGGACGGACGTGAAGCGTTTTGTTATTCAAATGGAGGCAAAGCGAAGCGCGCGCGATATCTTTCCCGATATCGGCTCGTCCCATCTAGTCCACGGCTATTTTTGCCACGATGCGTCCATGCACCGAACCAACCAGTCGTCTAACCGATCCGTAGTAAGTAGCGATCGTACGCCTATGCGACGTACAAGATCGATAGATGCTATCCTATCGGCCATCGAGAGGAACGAGGAATCGGATAGGAAGGAACGTTCTTTCGTTTCTATTCCTTGATCTTTTGATCGGGGATCCGGAAAAATATATGCTCCCTCTGTTGTCTCCATAGGAAGAATCTCTGTTAGACAGAGGGTAGAATTAATTTTGGCTGAACAACTTTGATCGACAACGCGACAGAGCAACGTGAGATTTGGGTCGGCAAGATGTTGCATATTTGCCTCGTACACGTTGTTTAACTCGTTATTAGTGGCACGATGAATAGCGAAATATATCGTACGCTTGCACTGACAGTACTCGTCGAAAGCAAGGAAATTCGTTCGATGTTAATAGTCTCGGTGGTAATTGTCGTAATTCGAATAACCTTACCTATTATAGGGTAATGTTCACCGTGTCTTGTTATTTTTTTCGCGATTACATCGAAGACTAATAACGGTGTCTCGCAATACGCGACAAATTTAGTTATTCCGTGTAAAATCGAAGATTGAATTTCAGGATACCAGAGAAGATATTAGATAGTTCTTAAGTAACTAACCCCTATCTCATTATATCTTAGATCCCTGCACCGATTCAACGTTGAACGTTGTTTCCTATCGTTTGTGAAACGAAACGGTTTGTTAAGCGGAGTTTCCACTTCCTGTGGTAAAAGATCGTCGAAGCATGTATATAGCTTGTTTGTGCGATGTTTATGAAAAGAGAGCACGAGAAACGAAGGTAATGAAAATTTCATCGGCGATACGTTTCCTTCGTCCCCTCTAGATGGACAAGATTATATCGTGCGCTAAATTGATATCACCGTCGCTGAATGATCCCCCTGGCAAGCGCTACGTTTAATTCCACGGGTATCACTCCGATCCAGAGATCGCGGAATGCAAAGTACACGTTTCACAGGTTTCTCGTCCTCGTCGTGCAACTCTTTTCCTCCATCGATTCAGACCGCATCGAGCTCGTCTTCCGATCCTCTCACGGACGTTTCTCCGTCGATTTATCACCTATACTTAGCTGTCCTTCGATTGACAATTCCAGGGCCATCAATTTCAGAGAGAATCATTACGGACGATGAGAGGATAAGATATTTCAGTAACACAATATTAACGTTATCGTTCGTGTTGCTACTCGTGCGTGTTCGATCGTTTTATGACTTAGACGTGCAGGTATAACGTAATACCTAGGTAAATGTAACTTTAGGTACGATTCTTTAGATGTATGCTGGTAGGGTGTGTATGATTAATTCTAAAATCGTGCATTGTCGATCGTAGCGTTTTCTAATTTGTCAACGATCAAACGAAACTCTTTTAGCGTTTCGTGTTTACGTCGAGTTATTTTTTAATTATTTTTTAATTATTTTTTAATCGCAAAGGCTTGACCCCAAGCTTCCAAACATCTCGTTAATTTCGCAATGAACGTGTATCTGCTCATTTTCAAAATCCTACTTTCTACAACACCAAATATTCCATTCTTTCCATGCCACGAAGCTTAACTCTGCTCCGAATGCTCGCAAATTCTACGCTCCAAAATTCCAATCGCTTTAATGCTTCCCATATACGTTGAAATCTACGAAATCCTAGATATCTTATCGAGCTGACACGAAACGCAACGCTTATCGACAAACATGTAAAGTCGATCGTCGCGCTTGCGCACGTGCGCTTCCACTTACGCCTGTAAACATCGTTGGAAACAAGATCGCGGAATGTAAAGTACGAGAGAGAACAGCCCTACGTCGCGTCGGTTAGTTGCGCTCCTCTCTCTGCGGGTCCTGTTGCCGGCGCTGTTCTTCTCGAGATTTTTCTCGTCGGCGGGAGCACACACACGCACACACACACGCACACACACACACACACACACACAGTGTGTCGACCGGGTCGTAGCCGACGACAGTGATGGACGCCCGTGCGGTTTGCTTCTCTATCACCGTGGTCGACGATGGCCGCCGAAGACGAAGAAGAAGACGACCACGACAACACGGACGAGCAACACGATAAACGGCAGCCAACGGGAGGAGGAGTTGGAGTCCGCGGTACGACGAACCAGATTGTGTGCACGAGGTACACGTCAGTCGTACTAACGACTTCCCGATCTACGGAGCAACAGAGAAACGAAGAATCGATTCGAGAGTGGGAGAGAGGGTGGAAGCGAGTGATGTTTTATTTAGTACTGGAATTCTTAAAAATCCGAAGACGCGGATCTCCCGCTTAGGCCAGAGCCGATCTTTTTGATCCGTCACGACGATCCGGCTCTTTCGCGGAAATTTACCCCTCTCAAGCGCGCCCTTCGCCGTGTTTCCTTCGACTTCTTTTGTCGGTACAGCGGCGGTTAATTGAATCGCGCGAAACAGAGAGAAGTTGTCCGGTGTTTTCTAAGCCTGGTACGTAGCTGTAGGGAACGATAACGATCGTAAACTTGTCGCTTTCTTACGACCGAGAGCGGAATTATTTTCCAACGAGATTTCCAATTATTATATATCGCTCGTACGCTGCTATCTGGCGATCTTTCCTCAAAGGATGTCTCTCGTTTCCAAACGACATCGGTATACACAAAAAGGCTTCCAACTTCTGTCGCCAACTGCCATACAAGATTCTGCCGATTCTGTCTATCGGTTCGAACGGCAGCCTACGCCCACGAGATATCCTCGCACTACCAGGCGAGAAAGCGTGTTCTTTCGGCTGCGAATAAACACGTCGCGCGACAAAGTGGCCACCGCGGTCCGGCCTCGAGCAACGGTATCGCTTACGACTTCTCGCGAGACGCGTACGCGCGCTGAAAATGCAAATTTCGAAGCGGTGCGGTGGGAAGGACGCGAGCCGGTCGTGGAAGTGGCCGTCGGCGTGCGGCAGGCGTCGGTTGATCGAACGTGCCACGGCATTTGTTGTGCTCGCTTAAGGGGCCGGATAAAATCTTCGTTACCCCGCGTGCTGTCCCATAATCTGCCATAAACGAGCCGAGCTCTCCGTGACAGCCACCCTTTACCGTCTCTTCCTCGCTGGCATAAAATCCTAATCAACGACGATGTAGAAAAAAAACAAAACAAAACACTCTCTTTCTCTGTCGCTTTCTCCATCGCAAAATCGTCTTTCCTCTTTGTCTTTCGTCGTTCGTTTAGATGGCCATGCTTGTTCCTCGTCTCGTTGCTTTCTCCTTTAGTTTTCTTTCCTCTTGGCTCCTGCGTCCCTGTCACCCCCGCCAGGAACGAGTCCCGCGGAGACGAACGAATAATGCCGGGACCACCCATGCCACGTTGACTGGATACGCGGCAAAAAATGCCGCGATGGAAATGCCCGGCCAATGTCGATTTGTCAGCCGTGGAAAGCCGCGTGAAGTCTTGCTCGTCCATTGAAAAACGACTGTCTTCGAACATGCTGGTTCGTGCTGAGAAGAAATCTTGGAACGCTGAGAGCCAGAGGTGGAGTCATGAATACCTAAGTATTCACGACTGAAAGTGTTGATCGGACGGCAGGATACACGACGACCATGTATACCAAAAAGGATGCTGACAAACCACTTTGTTGATATTCGATAATGAAAGATAACAAGATGACAACAGGAAGTTTTCCTGCGCGGAAAAGCACCGGTGTCCCATCGGTCCGTGCGAGTGCAAGCGATTTCGTGTAAACCTGCCTATCGGGCTGCTGGTAGAAAACGAACGGATAGCGCGTAAAATCGAGACGAGTAAGACCAACGGTTAACATATCGGGCAATGTTTCGCTGCGAATAACATAGAATTAAGATAAACGGGGGAGAAAAGAAACACGAGGATGATTAACGAGGGTTTCTACGAGCTTTTTTTTTTAATTTTTTTTTATAGAACTATCGTTCTACTCGTTGTCCCGTGTCCTTTCAACACCTTTGGGGCAAGAAAACACGGCGGAGATAAACGGTTCGTTTAACATCGCCGCGAAATCCAGCGGAAATCACCGCCACCGCCGCTTTTTACCGCTATTAATTCAGATTGCGGTTCGTAAATTGCGCTCACGCTGCCAACGAACCGCCGCTATACTTGGCCTCCTAAGCCCTTTTTCCACGTCGTCAGGCGGGCATTCTGCGTCACGTTCGGGACATAAACGCGCCGCTTGAACGACAGAAAATTAGTGTCGCCCCGCTCTGAAAACCACCGCGGCCTAATGAAATTAAACGACCGCGGCGATTCCGCGAACGAGAAATATTTCAATCCGCGCTTCTTTTCCTGTCTCTGTCCTTTCTGCTTCACCTGGCTTGGGACGAGCGGAGGCTGGACGAGCCGCATTGTAATTCCCACGTGTTTTCGATTCCACGGAGTCGTCATCCATAGAGTGGAAGGACCGTGGAGAGTTGAAAAAGTGCTGGAACAACGGTCACGGACCGCGACGATCCCTCGGCGCGGTACGGTGGCCGATCTCCACCTGCCACCTTTGTAGATTGAGATCATTTGCGGCAATTATGCGTCCGTCGCGAGACCAGACAAAAAGCCACGGTTTCGCCTGTTAATTACGTTTTCGACGTGGATACGAACCACGGTTTCACTGGATAATTGCGACGTTATTGTCCACCGTGTTAATGGCAGATCAAGAATGACTCTAGCGTTTAACGTTTAAATAGGACGAGTCGTTGGATGCACGAGTAAAAGTTTCTATATCGATGGTTGTAACGTGGCGTTGTAAGTCGTTTTACGACTGTACGCGTTAACCCTAGATTTCGAAAGGCTGTGATCGATATAAAAATCGTGAAAGGACAAATCTTCAACGATGATTCTGATAAATTTGTCGAGTTTAGTGGCCAGATATATATCAGGCTGTCCCGAAAGTTTCTTTCTTTCTGTAAGGAAATAATAGATGCACAAGCTCTTTTCGTTTTATATTATTTTATTGAATCGTGTGCGATCCATTTTGTTCTATTTCTATTATTACGATCGTACATGATTCGACAAAAATAATATAAAACAGAGAACGTGGTGCATCCATTATTTCCTTACAAAACGAAAGAAACTTTTAGGACAACCTAACATATATGTATATATAACATATATATATATATATATATATATCTAATTAACGTTCTATTTCTCTAAAATACGTGGTTCGCTTCCAAGCTTATTTATCAGCAGGAAATGTTTTCCTACTTTCTAATTTACGAAGTCGATTAGCGCGTCTTCCGACTAGCTCGTAAGTAGCTTACGTTCGATGATCTCCAATTCTACAAATGCAGATGAAATTTAGATTTATTTAGTATGGCTTCCTACTGACCCATATACGTATGTGACTTGGGACGAACGATCCTCAATTTTATACACTCGGACGAAATTCGAAAAAAGATATGGAGGTTTATGTAACTTTTATTTATAACGAGTCAACGTGATTGTATTACCATATCATAAGCAGTAAAGGTAAGCGGTTAAATTGACTGCGTTCCTTCTTGATATCTGTATAACGATGTTTCTTTGATTGTTGCTTTCATTTTTTGAGAAATTTCTACATTATAGGCGCAATATGTTAGAATGCTTTCCGGCCTGTTAGAAAAATTACTACGTTCATATTGGAGTGAAATGATCCGCTGCCGTTGCTACCGACAGTGCATTCGACACGGACTAATTAGCACACTGGTACATTAACGTCCGAATGAATTATTATCACAGGGCGAAGGCTGCACAGACATCGGTCCGATCCTGTCTTAGATCAGACGGATACCAGCCGGAGCTTGCGTCTTTATTAATAACCCGCAACGACATTGACCGATCTGGAGATCTCGTGTAATTACCATCTACGTTCTAACTTCTCTTTCTATGGTTAAAATGCTCATTCATTTTCAATTTCCTTGTTCTTCTTTCTCTTTTACCTTCGCTGTCAAATAAAATTGCGGAAGATAGGCTTACAAAACTTCGCTTATCCGTTATCTTCGCTATGTGAGAAAAATCGTTTCTTATTATTAGGCCGCGGATATGTATATAATTTCATATTTCTGCGAAGAGACACGGAACCTCGTGGAAATTTTCTTTCGACTACTAAATATTCCAATACCTACTTTATTTTCAACATTTTATATACTTCCGCGTATCGTATACACTCTGTATATTTTTATATCGCTAAACTTTCTGTTTACCTACTTATTATGTACTCTAAGTGTTCACGGTAAAACGCAAGCGTTTGAAGTAGATTTAACGAGAGAATCGTTCACAGTCGAACAATCTTTAGATTCGCATTTGCCGCGGTTTGAACATATTTCTAACACTGAACGTAAAATATAAATCGAGGAACTCGAGGCACCTTCAAAGCCTATGCCTATGATCTGCATTATGTACGAATGCTTTATACTGGCTCGGATGATGGGCATTTAATTCGTTCTTCTTTACTTGCCCGTTTCATCATCGAGTGCAGTTGCAAGGATCCAAAATGACGTTCGCAAATTTCTCAATGAAACTTCTTCTAAACTCGTATATTCTTCAAGACTATATTCTTTTAATCTTTTTTCATTTCGTTCGATCATTTGATTGGAAGGTTTGATCTTTCGATAAAAATCTCCATAAATCGTTTTATTTCTAACTCATTTATCGGTTTCGACCAATCCGGTGATTGGTCGAAACTAGTGTCGGTACACTAGTTGATCGTTTTTCTAACGGAAGCACATAGAATCGTGCGCTAAACGATTTCTAATCGTTCTTAATCGTCAATTAGACGCAACAATCGGGTTACGAGCATTCTTGGATCTACGTTCCAGTCTGCGCAACTAGTTTGTGGTTCCTGCTTGTAAACAAACGCTCAAAGCGTCGAATCGATCGTCGAGTTCCCTCTCTCGCTCCTCTCTGTCTACTCGTGTTCCATGCATCGGCCGAGTCAAGGGTTAACTCTTTACAGATCCAGTGCCGATAAGTTGGTCACGCGAGCTATGGAATCTGTAGGCTAATGTCAATTAATATAATTGCCGCACGGCATTCTTCGTAATAATCGAATTAGCCAGGTCCGTTCTTTTCGTCTATTGTTCCCTATACAGCGGAATCTCATTAGCTGTCGATAACAGAGCACAGAATGATGGACTGAGAACGAGAGTCTGCGTTTCTGCAGGACAAGTATCTAAATATCTTCGATTGGAATTGGGGAATTTCTCACGATTCAAATGTATAATCATTGCAATTGATAGATCAGTAGATTACGTGATCGTCGCGATCGATGCAATCAGAAAAATTATTAGACGGTAGGATAAATTTCATTGTTACGTACGTTCGAGTCAGCGTCTGTTCACACATTACTAAATTATGGATTTTTCCCGCATCGTAAAATTGTACGTACGCTACTTTCAAACGTGTGCAATTATTTGACCGACATGAAAAATGCCATCATCTTAAAAAATGTCTTTTTCCTTTGATAATTTATTCCGTTAATCAGTGCTATTATTTCGAATAGTATTCAATACCAGGAAATTCGGTATACAACTATGGAGTGATTTTCCATTTTCATAACGCATGCACGAGATACACTTAAAGTAACCACTCGCGTTATTTCTTTTTCGTTTAAAAAATTAACCGTACACTATATTTTCATAAATATCAATAATCGTAGTTTAGAATTCCTTCTCGTACTATTAATACCAACGCGATGAGAATTCCTTCTTAAAATTATCCCTAATTTTTCCGTACGCTATTTTCAAACGTGTGCAATTATTTGACCGACATGAAAAACGCCATCATCTTAAAAAAATGTCTTTTTCCTTTGATAATTTATTCCGTTAATCAGTGCTATTATTTCGAACAGTATTCAATACCAGGAAATTCGGTATACAACTATGGAGTGATTTTCCATTTTCACAACGCATGCACGAGATACACTTAAAGTCGCCACTCGCGTTATTTCTTTTTCGCCTAAAAAATTAACCGTACACTATATTTTGATAAATAGCAATGATCGTAGTTTAGAATTCCTTCTCGTACTATTAATACCAACACGATGAGGCTTCCTTCTTAAGGTTATCCCTAATTTTTCTATATCCTTCTCGGATCCTTATTATAAACAATCTTTATATCGTAATAGACTTTCCATCGTTCTTTTTTACGTTTAAAAGTATCGTAGGCGAAAAATATGACAAATAGCGTGGAATAAAGTTAAGAGACTAACAAGGGAAAGAGGACGAAGGCGAGAATAGAGGATCGCGGAGCGATTACACGGGCCGGGGAAGGATGCAGAATTCACAGCCACGAGCGTGACGATCGCGCTGGCAATAATTATTCACCCGATGGGGGAGATACGTACGATTTGGGATGAGCTGTGCAAATACTGCGTGGGAGATAACAGGCGCGTCGAGCTACTCGCCTAAATTAACCCTCTATTAATCCGACAAGTGGGGATCGCTTGGTACATCGTAAATTATCACTCACGACGAGCCACGGTCTACGCTTGTGACGTGCACGTACACGTGACTCGTCGACTTCCATTTTTACGGGGTTTAATTGAATCCGTTGTTTGAACAGCGCCTGGTTAATCTAACCCTGAGTCCGCGGCTAGAAATTTTCATGGCTGTAAGTTATTTAACTAGGTCGGTAGCCGGGTTCAGCGGAAACAACAGCCGGTTGGATTTAAAAAATCATTAGTCACCGCTAGTGAAACTCTATCGTTTATTTTGCCCGATGCTGATATTGCTTGAAACGATTCATAAAGCTCGGCAGACTGATCGACGTTCACGAATTGGAAACTAGAGGAGGGTAACGATTAAACTGCAAATATCTGTGCGTTCGTGGAAGACTCGAAAATGTAGAAAAATTGAATGCACGAAACAAGCTGTCCATTCAGCTTTTCTTTTTCTTAATTATATCCACGTCTATCAATTCACCTTGGAACTTACAATTCTTTGCCCTGTTTACTCGAGATAAATAAACTCGTACAGGCGACTTATTTCCTTCTTAAAAAGTCCAACGCTAACCGCGTAATGTCGCGCGTACTCCGGTAAAAATAAAAACGACAGTCGATCGGTTTGTCTTCTAAGAGGTTTAGATTCGTCGTTGGTTTTAAACAATTTCAGAAAGCGTAAACGTAATGAAAGAAACAGTTTCAAAAGATTTTGAAATTTACGCTCTCTTTGAGGTTGAGCACCCTTCCGTATAATAAAGACGAAGCCGCGTGCAAAATATGAAAGAATTCGAGTTTTCCTTTTGGTCCCGAAACGAAGACTATAACACGCGCCAGGAACCAGTATTAGAGGGTGGCTCTCTAATTACGGGCATACAAATGAGCACGGCACGGCGGGCCGTCTGGCTGAATCGTTCGATCCAGCCGTAACTACTATAGTATAGCGCATTCAGACGCATTTGGCTAGCCACGAAATTGTATCTCTCTCGTTCTCTACCTTCGTGCCCAAACTATCCTCCACCAAGTTCAACAATCAACGACACCAATTTCGACAACCACCACCGAATCCATCTACAGAAAGTATCTTTCAGCGGAACGAGCAAATTTTTACAAATCGTTTCATCCACATCCGAAAGACCAACAATAGACCTATGACGAATCCAGCAAGACAGATTTAAAAGGACAACGAGCCTTTTAATAGTTGCCTCTGCTAAATATTTTAGAAATAGGCGACAATTTGGAAGGATTTTACGATGCTCGACGTTTTGGAAATTTTCTAGAGGATTGGTGAACGCGTGTTTAGCGCCAAAGCCAAATATACGAACAATTTTGATAATACATAGGGTTGATCGATGACACAGCGAATGTCGATGCTCTTCCCGCGTAGAGTATAGGAAATTGCTGTGTCGTTTCTGAAATTTCGCTAGCGAACTTTCCAAACGAACGAATAATTCTTTGCGGTTTAAAGGGCCTGCGCGTGTAGGATAATACAGGGAACGCGTGCAAACGCAAAGGTGGGCAAACGCTTATGGTCGATAGCTTAGCTCCAGGAGTGGCTCGCGGCTGGCGCGGCTTCCGTCATGGAGGGGGATACCGAGGCGGGAAGAGGGGCCCGTCGACACTGCAGAGAAGGGCCCCGAGAGAAGTGGGGCGAGAGAAGAGAACCCCGAGAGAGAAGAGGGCCGAAGGGAGACGATCTGACGAGGTGGCGGGGAAGTCAGGGCCTGCTGCCGATCCTGGACCACCCAAGTCGAAATTCACTATAGTTTGTTCGCTGTGGTTACGATACTCGTTTTCAGTCTACCCTTTCTTCGGGCCCTTCCTCGTCTTCCTCTCGTCTTCTCTCGCTTTCTCTCTCTCTCTCTCTCTCTCTCTCTATCTCTCGTCCGTGTTTCGTTCGCTCGCTGCCGGATCGTGCCTTCCCTCTTTCTCTTCTCTCTCCGCTTCTTTCGCATCTTTTTTTTTTTCTTTTCGTTCCTCGTTTTCTGTTTCGCGCGTTGGCTCGCCTGCGAATCGAGCCGGCACAAGCTGTGACAAGCGACGAGCACCCGACGCGGACAACGGGAAAAAGTCGAGAGGTTCGACACGCTCGTTTCGGATAGCGGCCCTTTGCCTCGGCTGATAACGATTTCGGTAAACGCACCGTTCGACTCCGGCACTAGAAGCCGCGCTCCCGCGCGCTTTTTACGAGCCCGACGTATTAGCCAGAGCATTCGAGATATTGCGCTGGAATTCGGGGAGGAACTGCTCGGCACGCTGGCGAACTTCGGCCCAACGAGAGAATGAGAAACCTGACGAGAAATTAGATGAGATTCTATGGTACCTCGGACATAATAACGATCCACTCGTTTCTTCGTGTTCGTCCTCGAATTCCGTGAAAAGTAGAAAAACAACGTGTGCTCAGCAACATATATTTCTATGAAAAATAGAAAAAAAAAGTAAAAAAATGATATCAGCAAATTGGACAACGTAGGACGAACTCTTCCACGTACATGTGCGATTATTACGAAGAATTGAACGGAAAGAAGAAAACAGACTTTTGCATGATAACAGCATATATTCGATAAGACGAACCGCGGAGATAACGAAGAGATTTGATCAAATTCTTGGAACTTTAGAACGATTCCAACGAGCATGACGTTGAAACACGACGTTCAGTAGCAGATTGAAAGAGTCGCGGTGCACAAGATTATTGTCGAAATCGAAACAGTCAGAGTCGACGCGCGCGTGTACCGCGTCTCTATTTGCCGCCATCTACCAAAGAAAATTAATTTCCACTTTCTTTCCAAAGCAAAACTCATCTCGCGTAATCATAAAGACACGAAGCGTGCCTCATCTACGAATCAGACCATTTAACTATCGCATGATCGATGCCAAATCGCCAGCACTCGCGCGTAGCCTGGCATATAAACTACGGTCGTCCCAACTATAGCAAAGGATCTCATTGCTGTGCCAGCTCTAGATAATTATCTAACACAGAAGAAGCGTTGGTAGAGGGGTAAAGAGGAAATCGTGGAGAAGCCGTGGAGCTGGTCGAATCGTGGTCTGATCTCTCAGTGTGGCGCGCTGAAATACGGTTATGGACGAATCGCGTGATTAATACGTACGGGCCCTACGCAGACACGAGCACCGGCCACGAGGGGGCCGCGTATGTGCGCGAGTATCCAGCCGACGAAACGAGAATCTTCCTACCGGTGGGCAATGTTCGTGAGAGAGATATTTCATTCGTGTTGCCGAGGTGTCTCTGTTTCAACCGCCTATCTTCGTGTCGACGTCGTCTTCAGGCTGCTTGTCAAGCCTTCGAGGTTCACTCGAATAGAGTGTCACCGGTAATCAGCTGGCCCCGGGCTTCGTGTAACTGAATACGCCCATTTCAGCCAATATTCGCAAGTGCATGCGAATTTGACGAGACACTCGAGACGTTCCCTGAACCGGCCACGATTGCTTGCCAAATATACTAACTGAGGATTAATCGAGTTCGATCTGAATTTTTTACTCCAGAGCCTTGAGTCCAGAGCGAATCCAGTCGAGATCACCGATGATTCGATCTGAAGATTGGTTTGATCGAGTAATTTGAGTTACGCTGTTCGGTCTAACGTTGTTTCGCGGACAATTAATAAACAAGGAGGAATAATTCTTCAAATATTTCATTATTAGTCTAAACGAGGAAGACAAAACTGAACGACCTTCTACAGAAAAATATACATCTCTCGTACGTAATGTATTGGAACGTCAATTAACATCGTGGTCTGTCATCAAACACAAATTACGAGCTTAATTTCTTTTAAAAGAGACTCTCTGGAATCTTAATCTCAAATAGCATCAACCTACAATATTTAGCGCACCAAATACGCGAGTAACTTGACGATGGGCAAAGGCTGAGATTCACAATCGACGATAAGTCGATAACGAGTTCCCGAAGGGGCGCGTTAATCCAATAACGAGTTGCAGCGCAGAACGAATTTCTTCTCATCCATCATGCCGGCGGCTACGACGATAGTTGCTCTTTTTACGAGCGACTAGCAAAAGGAACGTGCATTGATCGCGCCAATATCCTCCTCGGACGAAACCACCTCCGAATCCCAGGGAGTCGGACGCGTTCCTCGCAAGGACGAAAGTCGAGCGAGAGAATCGTAACGTTATTCGTGTAAAGGAGCGGCGACAAACGACGACAAACAACAACGACGAAGCCGCTGTTTCCTTGAGAGGAACCCCAGCGATGGACTTAAGGCGCCTTCAAATCTCTTGGACGAATATTCGAACTATTTGTCTTGAACTACTAACCGAAACTAGATATTTGCGTCAGGTTTGATATAATGAGAGGATGGTTGTGCGATGATATCGAAGAAGGTACGTCGTTCATTTGTGATCCAAGTAATATCAATATTTTTGAAGATCGTAAATGGCATACCGATCAGTGTCAGACGTATGTTATATCGCTAGGACATTTATCGTGTTAAATATTCGTAAGAAATTTGAACGATTGAAAGTCTCGATAGCTGTATCTCTCTATTATTACTTATTATTTCTGTCTTTAACGATATATAAAAATATAACGAAAGCGTACGTGTTTTGTTAATTTTCAACGTGAAAATTTCAAATATAAAATCTTTTCTCCTCTTCGATACTGGAAAGTGCGTCTAGTATTAAGAATGGTAAAGACCGTGGAAAGGTTTCTTGCCCATCGCTAGATGATATTCCCGCGGGTCGCCGCGCAGGCTGCCGGTGCGATGGTTGGCCGATCTCTCTTTTTCTCTTTCGTCCCTCCTCTGTTCTTCGCTAGCAGGCCAAGAGAGGAGAAAGGACAGGATCGAGCAAAAGGGAAGGGGAAAGGGCCCGACAGATCTAAAGCCCAGCCTCGCTGCCTGCTCTTGGGGCCTAGATCTGGTCCCGTCACATCCAAAGCGCCGCCCATTTTTTTTTCCACCCCGTAGAAGAAGCTGGAACGATTCTTCTCTCGCAGTAGCTACGAACAACGGCACGGAATTCGCGAGTTCTCCAGCCCTGCCTCGGCCATGTGGCGATTTTGTTGTGGTCCTACCATCGCTGGAATGCACGCACGATACACCTTGTAGCCGAATTTTTCGCCAGACGATAAGGGAAACGCTAGAGGAAAAAAGCCGATCGGTCTGGCGAATTGAAATCGTTCGATCCAGAGGGACAGGCCTGACGTGACTGGGCTCGAGCTTTGCGTACTTTTTGCGCGCTCTGCTTTGAATTGAATTGGAAAAGATCGGTTCAGGAGGTTCGTAGGAACGGTCCGTGGTTAGGTCTTCGTTTACGAGATGGTTCTTGATAATTCCAGATGGGAGACTGGCTATTGGGGTGAAGTTGGGTTTAAGTCGTGAGAATTCTGAAAGGAAGACCGCGGATTTTTATATATCTATGGAAATGGTATATAGAATATTCGAGATACGATACTCGTTAGGATATTTAACGATTGAAACACGCTTTGATAGTATTGTCCGTAAATATACGTATTTTACATCAACGCGCGCGACACGATCGTTGCAATATTTCTGAAAATAATACGCAAAGGATCGTAGGATTTTTACATAGGATAGGAGGATTTAATTATTGAGACCTCGCAGCGTGAAAGAGAAAAGTCTGAGGAACGTGAAACTGAACATACACTGTCGCATCGTTCTTTTATTTATCATGGTAACAACATGTCTGATGCGTAATATAAAAACATCATATACTTGTGTAATTTGTATTTAGATATCTTCAGTGCAGCGTAAAGAATCGAGATTACGGTCGAAACTCAACTTTTTTACGAGTACAGCCTAGTCGCGATGAAATATGATTATAAACTAGAACCACGCGATATTATGGGGTAGGGAGACGAGCTAGATAACCGTCAATGTTGCTAAATTAAACATCGGTCGACACTGACGAATTACGCTTTAAAGCAGCACAGGCTTATTCCTCGTTTAAGATTGATTTAACGACTAATTAATTCCCGGCTGTTCGAACACGGACAGCTAACCGCGGACGCCCTGCTGGCTGTTAATAATCATTGCCCACCAAAATTGTCTGGATGCGTACGTTTATCTATCCATCGGCAGGAGAGCTAATTATTTTCTTTTGTGTCTGCCTGGAATATACATGGGACTCCATGCGGAGAAGGGACGAACCCCGTATCATTTCCTCCTTCTTAAATTGGAAGGAACAAAATGGTCCCCTGCTTTTCGATGCTAAGCTTCGACCCATGGCCCCAACGTTCTTTTTCTTCCTTTTTAATTAACCATCTCTTTGTGGAGAATACTCGCGTTGCTCGAACATAGTAAATTCGTTTAAACAAAAATTTTCCTACTTTCACCAACGAGTCAAATCTTGATTCCTTTCGCACAGGAAATTTTAAAGGAAATTTGTTATATGTCAGAGCCAAGGAATATTATCAACTATAATATAAAATCATTGGGGATGAAATGTTTCTTTCTAAGGAAGCCATTGATATCCTCATTTTATAATTTCACCCCTGTTCATCGAAGAGTGAAACGCGCGAAACCCCAATCGATAGGGAAATTACATTAAGAGATTAGGATCTGCCAACATCATTCATCGTGCCGTGATTTACTTAACGGATAAAAGTCCATTATTAATTAGGAAACTCGATGTTCAATTTAACCAATCCGCTATAAATTGGCTTCTAAATCCATAATATCCTCATGCTCATCTTGTCGAATATAGATAAATAAAAAAAATCGAATACAGTTCTCAAACGGAGTACACGCGGCATTCGTTTACGAACGAAGAACAGGGAAGCATGCCTCTCTCGGAGCATCCCTCGTAAATCGAAGAATCTTCGTATATATCTGGTGGAATGCCTGCATCCAGGAAAAAGAAGAAGAGGAAGGGGGGAGGGGAAAAAAGAAGCTGACATATCTATGAGTGTCATTTGGGCGTTCGACAATACTTGCCTTATGGTAAACACACCCATGCAGAGACCGTGGATGTACGATGAGTGCATGAAACAGAGAAAGGTGGCGAATGAAAGAAGGGACGTTGCGAAGAGGGCCGGAAAAAGACAGAGAAGGGGATGGAAAAGGGGGGGAGAAGGGTGGAAGAAGGAGAGGCACGGGTGTACAGCACATCTGCTGTTTGCCATACGGCGATACCAGAAAACCCTCTTGGCTCTCTCCCTCTTCTCAATGGCGGACCATAGATCGATCCTGCCCCATAGAAAACAAGAACGCCTTCCGCTGTGTTTGCCGCACCGCAATTCGTGCTGAGAAACAACCACTGCCACCACGAGAATTTATATTCAAGTATGGGATAGCAATTTTGTCCTTTTCACCGATCCTCGGCCTCACCTTTTGAACCCAAAGAAACTCGTGTACCTTCTTCCTCTCCGGAGCAACCTGGAAATGATATCGTCGCGTATGATTTTTGACACAAGGAGTATAGAAAACGTCCAGCTGACATTGTGGACAAATTTATTTCAGCTGAGTCTCCTAAGTCCGAGATACTGTATAATATTATGATATTATGATATTATGATATACTGTTATATACTGTCTGTTAGAATTTCGATCGAATAGAGATTGTTTGATATTTATGCGTTTATGAAAAATTTACGTACACAAAAGTATGGAATATATGAAATATCCAAGGTACATAAATATAAATATATCCAAATAAATACCATTTATAATGCTTGGAAGATGAAAATGAATTCGTGTTTAGATTCTACTTCTTTAACACTAACCTTGGCAGACCCGGTCAAATCATCAGATATTATCTGATTTGAAGAATTTAAATAAAGTTTCACTACGTTAAAGTACGGTATGTTGTCGATTAATCTTGAGTTGCCAAAACCGTCATTTTATTTGTAAAGTTTTTAATTAATAAGTTTTTTTTAATTAATAAGTTTTTAATTAATGTAGTTCTTCGTTACTCGTACATTCTGTATTGGATACCTTCTCTTCTCCAAAATGAACTCTAATAACCTTCTATTTTAAAATCAAATCGTTATTTTCTATCCTGGCCCGATCTGTAAATTCTCGGTCGCGTTCACGCGAAACAGAGTTTCTTAAGGAACGTTATAATAATTCGTAATATTGATCAAGGGATCTTCAGAAATACGACTAAAATCAATCTTCTTTCGATGAAAGTCAACGACTCTTCCGTCGTTGGAAGTATCTGCAATGGTATCAGTTTCCACGTTAAAGAATTAATTAGGTGAACTTGGTGAACGTACAGAGACTAATTCTTCATAAAAGTTTCATCGGGACTCGCTATATTTGTAAAAATAAATGACGCGTTTTTTTCCCTCGCCGCTGCTCACGAGAAAGCGAGCCACGAATAAGAAAATGCGCGTCGACAATTACGAACGACTTTATTGTCGTGGACATAACGGTGAATCGTGAAAGAATACGAACAAGGTTCGCATACAGATCACCGGATACAGACGTTTAGCGCGATGCTAGCCGACCGATCGAACAATATAATTGTTCACGTCCACGTGCTGAAAATACTGCAGCCCCGTGAACGTCTCTCGTGCTTGCACGTTCGTGAGAAATTATTGTGCCGCGCGTGACTGGAGATTTCTATTAAAAACCGGGCAAGAACGCTCGAACGACCGTAAACTTTCCCGTATATCATCCCACGGTGAAGTCAATCATTGAATACGGATTTTTGCTTCGAATATTTTACAACTTTCCTTATATTGCTCCTCATTTTCAGAAAATACGATGTAATCTCAAAGTTTCAACGTATTAAGTAGAAAGTGTCCCAGTTTTTCGATTTACAAAGTATCTTGTTTTTTTTTAATTCGTCATTTTTCTGAAATTCTTAAAATAACTTTTGAACATTTTAATCGCGTATTCCGGATACACGCTGTCAGCTTTGTCACTATTGTCGAAGAATATTTATCGACGATGATAACTTGCACATTGATAACATTAGTTTGGTGGTACAAGAAGATTGCAGGTGTTTTGGTATTTACGAAACTCGAGTATATGTTTATACGTAGGAACATTCGTTACACTTAGAAAGAATAGAATACACTATCAAATTAGAATCACTAATTTCACTGTCGTCTCATGTAGTTAACAAAAAAAAAAAAAAAAAAAAAAAAAAAAAAAAAAAAAAAAATTGGAGGAGAAACGAAACGAATCGAACGAAACGTAAAGAGACGATTCGAACGATCCTCTGGCAGGTCGTCGCGCAAACAAACCGTTAAACGGTTAAGCAGGCAATTAGAAAAGCGACATGCCACGGAAACTCGTCTGGCACGCTCGTTCGAATAAATTGCCTGTCAACTTTTCGAGTCAGCCACGACGAGCGTTTCACGGATCGTGGCCCCATCCTCTGGCGTGTGCGCGCGTGTGTCAGCGGCATCGCGCGCGGATTTAACCTGTGCCACGGACGCGATTGCGCAACCCGCCGAGTGTCAGCGGGTTCGTCGAGGTTCGTTAACTCTCAATTTTGCGGCAGCCCGCATGAGTCGAATAATCGCTTCGCTCGCGCGCGTCTCCACCACGCCTTATTTGCCGCTCGCTGCATCCACCTCGACTAACGTTTTTTTTAGCGTCTCTCGAGTGCAAACGAGAAAAACCGATCGACCACCGATCGGTCAAAGACTGAAAAAAAGAAAGAAACTGCTCGATTCGCCACGATCTATCATTTTTCGTTCGATCAACAACAAGTACGATTTCGCAAAGTATTTAACATTGCAGTCGCTACGGTGTTTCATAAATTCAAGAAGTTTAAAAGAAAAATCAATGAAAAATTCTGTTATTTGGAACAATTTTCCTAGCGAAAGAAGATTATGTCATTGGTATCCGTGTGATTAGCGTCAGATGGAAAATTAAATTACCAGGATACTTTGTTACAGTGCAATTAGAAAAACCAGTTGAAACTTTTTATTGGCCGTGTACTTGCAATTACAGTGATTCAGAGACACGAGTCTCGTTTTTACGACAAAAGTATTTATGTCCATATCGTCTCTAGCTAAATTATCTCGGTAAGTATATTTTTAGTACCTACGGTTTATGTAAGAGGGATATTTCCTATGGATGCGTTCGACGGATGTTAAAAGATGGATCAAGATTCGGAAGGAGCACATTGAACAGGTTGGGCGCGTTTGATATATAGACTCCGGTGTTCGTTCTTGCAAATTTGTTTCTTTGTTTGTTAATTTTTTATCACTTAAATCTTGAACGTCCTAATGGAAGGCTAATTATGGGATCCGTTGATGAGAGCTAATGTCCGTGTGTCTTCTGCAAGTAAGTAGCTTCTGCAGAAGATGTATTAATGGCGTTGGAATAATGAATATATGTAGAGTAATTTAACGGAGGAAACGACGTAGATCCTATTGAGAGTTAAGGTTTGCTGCTGTTAGCGAAACATTATTAGACAACGTTATACCCTCGTTCGTATCCTAATCGCTCACACTATCTAGATCCCTTTATGAAATGTATCACACATCTAATTCCACATTAATTACACTCTTACGATCTCGCCGGTGAACCACGATCTTCACCTTTATCGCTTACACAAATCATAATGTTTTTTCTGCCCGTTGTGCCACACTCGTTACGATTTTGTAATACACGATCGAGGACGATCGGCAAGAAACGCTTCCGTTTCTTGTGTCAGAAGTCAGAGCCACTTAACCGCCGGTAATTCTAACGATGCGCCAAACCAGCTGCAAAAAATTAATATTTCAAGAGCGTGCATCGGAAGAGAAACCAGATCCGAGAGAGGCAATCGTTGGTCCCGCGGGACGAATGGGAGCCGTTGCAAAAAAATTCGGTTAGGATTCCTTTTTCACCTGGACGAGGAATTTCGTTGGCAAAAAACGAGCGTGCACTATGCCCGTTAGAGGCGGACGACCAGTGGCGGATAAGCGTGGAGGGGAGAGAAGCAAAGAGAGAGGAAGGCGAGAGAGATAAAAGGGTTCGCGTGTAGATGACCAGCATGGTTTCTGAGAGTCCAGTTTGCGATGAAATTAGCCGTGTCTGCTCGGGTTGAGACAAAAAGTAATGGCTTTCACGCTAGGCACTCGGGATTAATTAACGAAACGACCAAAAATGGCGGCCGTACGTGCCCGTTCCTTGGGGCTATGTATAAGAACCGATTCCTTTCCCCCCTCCCTGCCTTGTTCCACATTAGGCCATGCGTAACGAGCACACCAGAACCATCGGTCCAATCGTCACCTGCCATTCAAATTTTTCAAATTACTTCTCCGCTATACCACCGGATCGATCTTGCGCTAATTGGTCACCTCCGTTTCCTTTTTTCTTTTTTTTTTTTTCGAATCTCATTCCACGTTGATAGCCGTTCACCTTGTTTTTAAATTACGCTTATTATACATATGTAGCTGTAATTGCCTCCAATTATTTAACGCGTATCTTCTCTCGTCGCTACTAACGAGCTGAAACTTCTTTAAAAGAGCTATCATTCGTGGAAATTTATCTTTCAAATGATAATTTACTCGACGACACGTACCTTTTTATACGTTTTTCTACGCTTACTCGTACACGCCGTATTATCATACACCATCGATCAACGCAACAATTTTGAAATTACTTCGCTTCGCCATTAAATTAAACTTCTTTCTCTCGTCCCAAAAGGATATTGCCACGAAATCGATTCACCGTGACTTCCGCTTTCCGCTTTCACGTGAACATGTCCACAGAGAAAGAGAGAAAGAGAGAGAGAGAGAGAGAGAAGCTGTACGCGCCTCTCGGTTCAAGGATTTCAAATTTCGACGGGATAATCGGCCGGTCAGTCGACGTTTCAACTTTCGAAGGAAGACGTAGGCGACTCGCGCGACAGCTTGACAGCCGGACATTAACGATCCGCGATGGATCCATGCGTGATTTCCATCGCGAGAGCAGGGGTTTCGTTCGCAGGTGCGCCAAGCTAAATCGAAACTCGAATCGATCCTCGAGCCGTGGCCATTGTGTACGCGAGGATTCATCGCGAGGCCAACCGAACGAAGATAAATTTCCCGTCGAGAACGCGATTTTAACGAAATGCTTCCTCCGTTCTACGGATGAAAAATTAATTGTGAAACCGTCGTTCCAGCAACAATTCACTTGTTTATCACAGTTATCGTGAAATCTGTGGAAACCTTTGAGTTTGCTTATTTTACGTGTATTTTATGCGTTTGCTTTTGTGAAAGAGTAGACGCATATACATGTTGAGTTTTCCGGTTACCAGCTGATTGGATTCATCGATTAAGTTGTCCAAGTAGTCGACTGCTTACTTCTGAAACGCGGTATGCCAGATGGCAACTCTTTTGCTGCTTGATTTTCATGGAATATCCTTTACCGCGGGAAGTTGTCTCTTTTTAACGAACTTGAAAACGATGAGGAACTCGAGGAGTCAAATCGAAGGAGCTCATCCAACTTGTTTGACGCTGCGAGAACCAGTAAGAATCGATCTCGTTGCCGTAGAAATCGATTCGTAGAAGAAACTGTGACCGCGTGATTCGTCTCTTTGCATTACAATTATACTTTACATAAAAATAAACTATGAACGAAGAATCCACTGGCGACAATGAAAATCATCTTCGAATAAAATAAAAAAGTAAAATGCGATTATAAAGATATATTTATCTATATATTTGTTTATAATGACGTTATCGAATTTATTGTTTTTGTCGTATTCTATTCCGCTTGTTCTAGTTAGTAGAACATAAATATTACTTATTTAATGCACAAACATTTTACTAAAGAAATAACAATAAGCGACGAATTAAATACCTACGTATGAAATTTAACATGGCAAAAATATTCAAATAATAAGCAAAGTACGTGAAAATATTAATTTCATATATTTAAATATGTACAATGTTATATATTTATTTATAATGCATATTTGTAAACGTTATATCCAGCAAACCGTTTGTATTTTATTTGTCAATTCCTATGTTTCTAATAACTAGAATATAGCCATCGCTTGTTTCTTTTTATTGTTCCAGTAACCCCGAAAAGCGTTCGTTTCCTTCGCATGTAACGCGCAGAAATAAGAATTTTCCAACGAACGATTACCGTTTTTCGTGCATTTTTTAAAATGTTTCGTTCTGCGCGAAAAGTGAATCGTGAATTAATTGTTAAGATTCAAACTGCATCACGATCGCTTAGTTTATTTATTATACATTTATCTAAATTGACGACGAGTTTCGCATTAATTACTTGCTGTTTCCTTTTGACTTTCCTGGATTACTCGGTTCTGGTTTGTTAAGAAAATCATGCTCGTCTTAGATAGAACCTAGCTCGCCGCTAGATGAAGTTGACTACAATTGTGTTTATTCCACGATGTACGAAAAGAAATTCATCTGTAATCCACAAATATATTAAATCGTCGTCAATCGGCGTCAAATCGTCGTTTGCAAAGATCTTTCATTTCTTGCCGAATTGCTCTTCGCTGCTCCTTTCCCATGAAATTTCTATCTGCTCCAGTCGTTGATCCTATTCTGCCCTGTTTTCCTTTGATTTAAAGGGAAAAGTTATCTTCGTCAATTTTTATCATGGCCAATACATCACTATAAGCGATATCAAGATTATCGTCTAGTGAGTCAACAAATTCCTTTTCTCTTCTTTTTTCTAATTCACTTCGACGTTTATGATATATTACAACTGTCGCTAGCTTCGACACGTTGCTATTAATTCTGCAATATTTTACTTCCCGTAAGTTGGAAAACAGTGCGTGCAAGCCTTGACCGTTGGTTGTAAGATTTAAAGCAACAATTGACTTTCATCATACTCTAGCAAATATATTTTATCGAAGCTTCTAGTTTCTATTTTCTCCAACTCCCTCTCTCTCTCTCTCTCTCTCTCTTTGAATAGAACTCTGCGATACGCACACCTCGAAATCTCAACTAAAAATGAAAGAAAAAGACGAACGCTTGCTCTACGAACTAGCCGACTCGTCAAGTTATAAATTTATTTATTACGATAGACAGGTATCTACGATCTCAGGTAAATACATAAAAATAAGTAACCTAATTTTCCACCTCAGGTAGCCAATACACGTAGTAACGTGACTCAGACGCTGCGTTATACGCTGTGCTTAAATAAAATTGAAAGATTATATTTTTGTTAAACGTTATGGTTTTATTAAAAAAAATATTCCCAAAAGTGTCTGAAACATCGAACACGATTATGTTCGAAACTGACGCGAGATCATCAAAATTTCGTAACCTTAACTCAAATGAGACACCGGTTCCTATTGTTCTGATTTTGTACATATCGTTTCCCACCAGGTGCGATAATGATCGATAAGATTAATTATCGATAAGGCCAACAACATATCGCAGATCTAAACGTAAGGAGCTCCCTGCAGTACACTCTACTGCTAATTTTCTAATTTCTCCGACATCGTCGTGTCCACTATACGAAGCTTAACCATCGTCAAATTAACCGAACCAGCCTGCAATTCCCTCCACTCCGCCCCGTCTCTCGTACCAAACTCTCAGCGCCGAAAACCTGGCCAACAACGGTAACATCAACACCAATCTCGCCTGGAAGGTACGATTTTTCATCGAAAACGCGCATCGATCGATACGACGAACTCATCCTTCGTTGCACATATAGGCAAGCTCGTACGCGAGCCGTGGCCCGGATCCGGATGATGAAACGGTGCGCGGCCGGGGCAATTTGACTTACGACATTTTGAAAGCGAGCCGACCGATCGTGGGCGTGTGTTGAAACGTTGCGATGTCGGACGGGTTTTGCGTGGGCCCGCGGCGCATTACATCTGGCCAGGTACGCTGCTTATGATGGACGAGACAGGTGATTATGCGTGTGGAAACCAGCATGTGAACTCGCGCGCCCCGTACTTTGGTGTGGGTGCTCGTCGCGGGCCGTACGAACGTTCGTGTGGGTGCGGTGCACGAGGCCCTGTCGCCAAGGCATGTGTGGGTTCCCAGTATGATTCCGCGCATCGGATAACCTCGTAATTTCTGATTTTTCTACGGGTGTCGTGACACTCGCGGAATGTCCCGAGAAACCGATTCGCGGCAGTGTTTCCGCCTGTTCGAGACTCGAAGACTTGCTATCCGGTGACGCACGAGCGGATAAGCGTTTAGGAATGGCCGGCCAAGTTTTGCGAATTCGTTTTTCATCGAATAGCTGGAATATAGGTGAAAGACGATAGGAGGGATAGAGTTTTGCGACTATGGTACTAACACGTGAGAATCTTTAGATGGATACTTGCCGAGCATTTGGAAGTTTGTTTCCAATTACAGCGAAGTGAAAAGTAGGGAAGAGTAGAATAAGATTGGTAGAATAAGACTGACAATAAGAATACGATTTAATAAATCTGGAACGCTAAGGATAGAGCTTTGTGGTTCGTAGAAGTTCGTTGCTAATCAAGTAAATGAAACGTAGGTAGCTTAAATCAAGGTAAACTAAAAGAATTTTAAGAAACTAAGAACAAAGTTTTGTCATGTCGGTGCCTATTAAAGCATGGGCGTTACTAGTGACTGATAATGCCAAGATTCTTAAAGTGTTTAACGCATACATCTATAATTTGTAGTATTTTTAATATTACAATAAAAATCTAAAGGATGTAAAGGATTATTCTTTCATAGGTATTCTTTCTTATTCTAACTCTCGTACTCGTATCATCTTACAAATATATTCACATACGTTCTTTCTTAATATGTGTAATGTGTAACATGTATATCGCGTTGAAAGTGAAAACGTTTTAACGCTTCGTGCAAGATATATAAATCCGTTAGTTAGTCAACGTGTTATTTTTCTATTTAATGACGTAAAATTGTTAAATTGTAATTTATTATTAAAATAACAAGGAACGATATGTTCATAAAGTAAAGAAGAAATTAAAACGTAGAATGGAATTTCAAATATTCTATTTCATAAAATCGATATCGTAGATTGCGTTATTTCTATCGTATCGAATTAGCAAAGCTATGCGCTGTAAATCCTTCGCGTTATGAAATATTTCTCACTGAAATATTTCTATGTTTTCCGTAGTAGAGGAATTTAATAGAAAACAGCAACTCTTCACATAGCTAAGGCTATATCTAATACGATTTCGAAATTCTTAATCGGTACGACTTTGCAGTAATCTTTAGCTACTATTGAGTAAAAATACGCACATCAAATCGCATAACAAATCGTCGACCCGGTGCCAGTAACACTTTACATATTCGCTGCTATCGAAATACAAATTGTATTACTCAGCGAAGACTGGATCGTATTATCGGAAGCGTCGAATTTTTTATTTTATACCGATGTATCGAAGAGTTGATTCGAAAGGCTTTTTAACCGTCCCCGCCCCTTCCCAGCTCTCATAAATTTGTTTTTACGATGGAATAAAATTGTTGTATAATTTTTAATAGAGATATTATAATAAATAAATTTACTTAAAAAATGAAATCATTCCAGCAGTTTGATAGAATAATAACAAGTAGACTCCGCAGTCTAAACATTTGCGTTTGCGCATTTATTCAAAGCAGCAAATTTAAAACAGCAAAAATGCACGTAATGCGTATAATACAGAGAAATATACAAAATATTCAAAGTATAGCGCACATTACAATATTCAACGAACAAGACAAGCCTCTGTTAAGCTTTCATTTCTTTGGTTATATTCGTAAAAACATAAATTTGTACAAAAGTCCACAGTCTCGTTATAAATATCAGAAATCTAAATATATTAGTCGGAATTGACCCAGCCAGTGTGTTATGTTTTTTAAGAGATTCAAGCTCGAACAGCCTGGAAAGTCGACTCGTCTCTTGTGAACATTGAGTAACGATCCATAACGAATCCGATGGACAGAGTATCGGTTAAACTCTGACCGCCATTTAACCCTCGCGACGCTTCATTTGCACAAGACGCGGATGAAAGGGGAAGCGAAAGAACGAAGGAAAAGCGTGAAAATTGTGGAACTTTGGTGTAAAAGACTGCGGGTGGCCGTTCTTCTTTCTCAGTGGGCAATTTGCCCCGGATACAATTCACCTTCCATTGTTTTGTAACTGATCCTACCAGTTTCGGTTTCACGAGGGTAGTAAACCTGCAGGATGAACGCAACTTGACCCTAATTTATTGGGAACCATGGAAACAACACGGTTACTTTGTCTCTTGACAACTGTTTAAATATTATGCGCCGTGAATCGAAATAACAATAGAATTCCATTTCTCTGAATTCCACTTATAGAAAAGAAATTTTAGTTCGTGTTCACTTTGACGTGTATCGAAGGACTTGCAGCACTGAGAAGACGTTGCAATATTTAAGTCGTAGGTAGAAATGAAAAAGTAAAGTATAGGTTTTGCACCGAAGAGTAAACTGACTATGAATCTTAGCATCTTGCAAAAAGTGATTTCATTTAATTATAATTGGATATTTATTGGCATTTATCAGCATTTATTGTAGCAGCCTCTTCAAATTATATTATGCGAATGAAAGACGATACTGGAGATATTGGAGAAAATTAGTGAATTATTGCATATAATTCTAATTGCAATGTATAAACTCTTTGTTCCCTAATGAGTTCATAAAAATAAAGTTTTATCTACTGTAAACAAGAACAGATATATCTCAGAGTTTATATCGTATATGGATTCAACGATTGGATCGATTTCAAACAGTTAGAAAGCTTGTGAATGAAAAATTAGTGACAGTTACTTTACAGAGCAATTTATATGAACGCAAACCTCGATGTCGGGTCAGTTTTCACCGCAGGTAGCTCGAGGATTCGTTTCACCCTCTTCTGTTTGCATTTCGTTCTGATGCTCTATTTCTCCACAGGATCGTAAATATCTTTGGTGAAAACCGCAACAGAAACCATAATCGCGAGTTTTATTTAGGTTCGGGCTAATTAGAGTAAAGGTCATGGTCAAAGAAATCCAAGTAACATCGGAATCACTGTCTCGTTGTATAAATAAGTATATTTTTGCCTTTGGATCGTTTCAAGTAATCGGTGGATTCATAAATAGAAAAGGCCTTGCCAATTTTTGTCTTTTTTTCAGAAGATACAAAATATACTCTAACTTCTCGTACTACGAAAATTGCATACTTGGAAGTATTAAAAGTATTCGTCAGGCTACCAAGCACTTATCAAATTACATGCGAACACTCTCACCCTCCTAATATCGAGCAATTTTAATAGTGAACCCTTCGAACTTTGTTCAACGATTGTGGATAATTTTAACCTGTGGATAAGATTATCCTCTTAAATCGTGGACAAGATACTTAGGCACAAGGAGCAACATGATCGTGGTGGTGACTAGAATTGTTACAAATAAATAGCTGTAGTTGGGGGTTGTATTTAAGGCCAGGACACGCGTCACGCCTATATCCGGCCGGGTATTTCCGCTCTACGAAAAGCACTGAATTGGACACGGCATCGTTGTCCGGGGAGAAAAAGACAGACGAACGGCACACAAGTCGGTCGCACGAGTTGGCGAGCGCCGAAACGTCGGATCTGTGCGAGTAAATACGCGTGGACACGCCCGTCGCAATTACACGAGTGCCTGCAAGTATAATGAGCCGTGCGTTTCATTGTGATTTATGCCGCGGCCAACTTGCTCCGTGTCAAGATATCACCTTCCTTGTTCTGCTGGATGTAAATTTCCGATGAACTGGCCAGAGATACGTACGAAAGCTACGATCACAAGTTTCGCGCCGAACTGAGAATTACTCGTTGATACGGGGATTGAAGGTGTTCGTGGATCTTTTGGTATTGATGGGATCTCTTCTTTTTATCTTATATACTATTTATATACTATTTTGTTTTCTTTGTTTATATACTATTTTGAATTTATACGAAATTTACAAATTGATTCGTACTGCATCGAGAGGCACAGTTAGATAGATGGAGACGAGACGATTAGAACATTCGAACAGTTAAGTAGAATTGATATCACGACAGAGTGTTGAAAGCGAATCTTGAATAGACAACAAAGACTATTTTTACTTTTCATCTCTCTATTTTCTAGAATTTACAGAGTGGTTCACGATACGTTCACAATTGTTTCAAAAAATCTCACGAGTAGGTATGTAGATATTTCATGCCACGTTTCATGTAGCGCTCCATACCATAAATTAACGGGTTAAATCACTTGGGTATTTTCTTATGGCCGTCTCAAGATGGATTCACTGTACAGATTATTAACTAAGATACTTGGCCGATTCTTAATCTCTGTTTGTATCCACTAACGAAATCTTCAATTATATTTACAACAAATTCAATTTCAGGATCCTCATCTCGAATATACCACTGCACGAGGCACAGACTACTGTTCGAAGAACGATTTTCTCAGATATCCGATAATCACTTTCAACGTTCGTTTCCTTCGCTAGATGAAGTTTCTTTTAATCTATTTCAATATGTAGTAATTCATAAAAAAAAACAACCAACCTAAAAAGATATAATTCGATTTCGAGGAACAGTCTCAAAACCTATAATATTCCCGTGAAATACAATTCATAGGTCAAAATAATTTCCCATAAATCCAATCTGCCTCTTATCTCGACCGGCGTTATTAATCATTGGAGTACGGCGAAAGAGAAATACAGCGGAGCAGATCGTACGCGGAGAGCTCCATCCTGATCGATAAATCGGCCGGGCTAAACAACTCGTCAAAAGCATGACACATGACCCGCGCGACATGACAGGCGTCATGGGCATCGCGTGTCGCGCACCGTTGCTCTAATACCATTCGGTTCCATGTATTATTCAATCAGCCAATAAGGAAAACACGCATTTCGTGCCAGACTCGATCCTTCTGCGTTCGTGTTTGTTCGTGATACGCGTACCAGAGGAGGGTGCTGCTAAATGAACTTGCGATCGTGGAAAATTGTCCTCGACAGGGTCTGTCGAAAGTTAATCACGCGGATTGAGCGGTCGAACGTTGACAGCTTGCCACAGAAACAGCGGAGAAAGAAACGCACGAGGCAACGAGAGAATGTAAAGGCATCGAGCGCCTCTCGTTTCGGAGCACGCTGCTTGTTTTTTCTTCGCGCCTTAACGTTATCTCGTTGATACGTTTCTTGTGTTTAATAAAAGAATTACGTACACTTCTATCCATAAATCACTATTGTGAAGTAATTGTAAGTGTAATTAGAAAAAAATACGATTTAAACCTTCCTTATTTTGATATAAATTAGACGATAACAGACTCCTGCTGTTAGGACATCTCCTGTTTTTGAAAAAGCTTGGATATGTAATGTGGACTATATACATTTTCAATACTACGCATTTTTAATATAAAGTTGTTGAATATACGTTACTATACAGCAATAGTATGCTTTCCTATCGTATAAAGTATCAAGATAAAATAATTATTGCAGCATAATCTTTCTACAATTCTTTAAAATTCGAAAACAAAGAGAATGACTGTCCTAAGAGTTTTGAGCAGAAGTATTCCAGTTTGAACAAAGTCGCAAACATTAGGCACGGTAACGATCAATTCATTATGGTATGGAATGGTACGCATAAATCCAAAAAAGCGATCTGTTTGTTTATTCAAAAATAAAGTTTAGCTATAATCACCACCAGCTCGTTATCTTTTCTATCTGTCTCGTAATTATATTCAACGCGTATCAATATTTCCACGAGTCCATTTACACGTCGTTCTGGTTGTTTCTCCACAACCGTGGAACACAACAAGTGAATAACAACGACGACGAAATAAAATAATGAAAACGAAGAAGAAAAGAGAAAAAACGGGACGATAACGTCGTCAGGTTGCGACAGTTAATCCTGCGGTCAGACTCGAACCGGCCATTACGACGTGCTGTCCATCGTTAAGAAGTCGCGTCGTGAATGGTCCCGCGGTAATAACGAGCTCCTTACATCCAGATTACACGTGCGCCGCGCCGTGGCCGGCTTACAACAGCTATAAAGCAATAAAAGTCGATTTGCCTGGTGAATACCGACCTGGTGATATATTGCACCTTAGCGCCCACGTAACTAAGGAGCTCATCGACCGCCGCAAGTTTAGCTCTGCTGCGCTCCTCGAATTTTTTTATATTTTAATCTTGTCTTGCTCGTTTTAATCGAATAAAGAGTTTGTAACGACTCAAAACGATTTTTACCACAAAGGAAACATATTAGCAGTGGGTAGACCGCGGATTTTTACGCGTTTCCAGAAAATTTAAAAATGCAAAATTGCACAGAATTCAAAAATGTATAATACGTCGAAAGTATAGTGCTTCCTGTAATAATTGTTCGCTAGGTAAAACAATTTTCTGCTCGGATTCTATTTCTTTAAATATATTTTCAAAATTATAAACTTCCATAAAAATACGCAATACCCAGTGATGAGTCAAGAGTGGAATTTGCTCAGCTATCTCGGCTACGATTCGAGAGACTAGATAATCAACAGGACGAATTATAAATTCATTATTATCGAATCATCGAGCAGACGTTCGAAATGTTCGCCGCAACTCGCTCAGATATTCCTCGACTCCTGATCCATGATTATCTCGCTCGTCAATCTCGCCGGTTTTCCGTCGACAAATTGATTCCCCGCTGATTACCCGATCCCCTGGGACGATCGCTTATTATGCCAAGCTAAATACCTAATGGACGACGAATGGCAGAAGAGTTAAGAGGTGAGGAAGGCCGGAAACGATGCTATAGACTGAGTGCCACTTCATTAATACAGACTTGCCGTACTCTTGTTACGTCTTTTATAGATTAGGTGTTTGATATCGAATGTTTTCGAGTCAGTTTCAAAGTAGTTCTTTATGTTCTCCTTTTAATTTAGATTGCTAATTAATCCTGTATAAAATATTTCTTCTTGGAGACGAGGAAATAAGTTGCTATTGGTTGCAGTCTTTTTTATTTTAGTGGAAGAATTAACAAGAAATGGTCGTGAATGGTTCGCCACCTATTTGGATAAGATTTTAAGAGGCTTGTAGAGCAGCCAAAGATATTAAACATGTCCTATTTTATCTACGGTAAATCAAGTTTCAGGTGTTACAAAAGGTTACAGATTTAATATATAAAACACCAAGTAAACTGAGAGATTAATTAAGGGCTAAAGAGATTAAGGGTTGCAAGAAAGGACACGTACTTTTAGTGTAGATCGTTTTATACGTTTCTTTCATTTTGCTGTTTTTGGGGATTTTCTCGTTCTTATATTTATTGTTCTTTTTTTATTCGTAGAATATGTAGAGTAAAGAGAAATAAAGACGTATTACGACAGGACGAAATTAAAACGTCGATGAGGCCTTTAAGTGCTCGTTTCTTTGTCCACGCTCGTTCCCACAGATTGATCCTTCAGCACCTTGAATTCGTGATCCGTCCCTCCTGCGCGAATTGTCGGACAATGTATGCTGTCACATTCCTCTTCCTGGTCCCTCGTCATTTTCTCAGGATCCCTCAGTTTGTGAAACTTGCCGAAGAGCATTGTAGGTTCCGTGCAGGAAGTCGTGCTGCACTCCATTATGGTGCTCGGACACTTGTTTAAATCGCAGTGGAACCCCATTACTCTCCTCGCAACCAAGTCCCTGTACATTTTTCTTATTTTCTTTGCAGATTCCGTAGTTCTTTTCTGCAAATACAACAGTCTATACATCGCATCAAATCGATTCCAACATACGGTTATTATTAAAATCGTTTTATTCTCACTTTTACTTGGTTTGAAAGTTGCTGGAACTTCTTCTTGCTCCTTTTTATCCTGTGCGCCAAATTATTCTTTCTTACCGATTTGCACACTGTAAATTCGAAACTGAAGCAACGCTTAGTTCAGCTTACAACTTTCCTAAATTCCTATCAATTAGTACTAGAACCACCACTAGGGCTATTCAAGTCTAAATCTAAGAAAAAATTAACTAAAGATATGAAAAAGTGTATGGAAAAAGCAAGCTTTCCTCTATATATTTTAGAAAAATTCATTCAAATCCTATACACCATCATTTCTATCGAGCTTCTACGAAAGCTACCGAGGACCAAAATATAAAACTTAATAGTAACAAAATGTAACTGATATATATATAAGAAAAATTATGTAATTTAAGAAGAAAGACAAACTTTCATTCGTACAATTTACAAAGAAATCATTCGTCATTGTAAATGTAGAAAATTTCTGTGAAAAATTATTCCTACAACTAATCATTTTAACTACTCGGATAATTCCAGTGTTAAAAACGAAAGGGAAACAGAAATAGTGTCAATTACCTAGAGGTGTTCAAGTCCTTTCTGTTTCCCGTACAATGTTTCGAGCATCCTCGTCGGAAAAATGGCGGCCTAAATTTCGTCCTAAAATCTGCCACGTTCTTACGACGTCGATCCGTATAACACTCTTCTGGTTCTGCGTTCGACAACTGTTCTATCTTTTTGGGAGCACCGGAAGGCATCGATTGGTAGTTATTTATTTCATTCAACGTAGCCGGATCGCGCTCGTTGTTCTTCGCCTTCAATATCCCTTTTTTATTCCCCGTTTCGACGTTGACCACAGATTCTTTATGCATATCTTTTCATTTTGTCCCTTCACCGCAGTATTAATCTTGTTTCTTTCGCTTCAAGATCGATCTTGGACACTCCGCGAGAGCTTGACGCGTTTCGATTTCAAGATTCCTCACGAATTTCAATATCGATGTGTTTATAGAATTCTTCGATCTAGTGGGCTGTTATAATCGTTGATTTTTTTAATATCCTTAAGTATTTTAATTTTTTTACGAGTTATCAGCTTCAGCGGAATACGTGCTTTCACAGGAACTAATCGAGGTCGTATACGGAATTCGCAGTATCGCCCATTCGCGTAAGATCAGCATGGTTTTGGTGCCCAATTTCAGGTCTTCATCGTGCGAAGGAGCTGAGCACCTTGCTATTATGATGACTCTGTCATGATCCTTTAAACATTACAGTTAAACGTTAATTCAATATTCTATCTATATCTATCATTTTATATCTTTATATCTATCGTTAATTAATATACCGCCCCGTTAACTAAATCTGTCAAATTCCGTAAGAAATATCGATGCTCTAACCTGGTCCTTCATTAACCTCGTTCGCATTTTCCTCCATATTTTTCGTAAGTTTCGGAGGCTTTCGAAGAGCTTGCGGCACAAATTATCCAATGAGACGGGTAGTTAAAAACGGCAGCATATTGTTATAAAGGAGAAATCGAAAAACCGACAGACTAAAATTTGTCTATCAAAGTAAAACGAGTGTTCGTTTGAGGTGGCGCCATTTAAACATGCGAACGTCGACTTTCATATACATCTTTGACTTCAATGGTTCCCTTGTTGAAACTGTTTCTTGGTCTTTCCTTTCTGCTCCTTTGTAAAGGAATTTCTGACTGAAAAGTTTCTTTCCATCACGTTCCTTAAACTTTTAATCGAGGGTCTTATATTCCTATGTTGAGTGTCCTAAAATAAATTGTTCTTCAAATTTATAAATAATTTCTAATAATTAATTTACAACGGGAAACATATAAGTAGGAAAAGTTCTTGCATCAAATTCAATTTAATCGATATAGTTTGTATTATAGTTCGATTTGAACATTTGGAAGTTTCTCTATAGGATGCCTAAGCTAACTTGATCAAGTCGAATAACTTCTAAAGTATGCGTGGCATGAAAAAAATATTTATATAGAAGTTTCATGGCGCGAAGAGATATATTATACGGTGCCTGTATCTTTTTTATAGGTGGAGACGTTTCAGAGATTTCAAGGTCAACTCTGTTAATTTAAATGGAATGCTATATTTTTATGTCAAAATATGAGAGAGCGTTGAATTCTGAATAAAAAGGTATTGACCTTTATCAATCCTGAAGCTAATAGTTTACGATTAATTTCGCTTTGTTTCTGGAAAGTTTACTTTGTGTACCTAATATTTAGAAATTCAACATCATCCAAGATTTCCGTAAAGCAACGGAGCTTACATCCGTTACGTATCACGTTACGCACTTGTAACAAGGCAAATGCTGGACAGACAAATTTCTCAATTATTGAATTAGTTGCGATGGAGAATTTCTGTGGCCACCGCGTTCACCAAATTTAAAGCCGCTAGACTACTTTCTGTAGGGGACATTAAAAACATAATATACCGTGAACCAACAACAATATCAGAGGATAGATGGAAGAACGAATTCGTGAAGCATGCATTACGATTGGTGCAGATACTCTTGAGGATGCAGTTTCCTGGTTGGTTAATAGATTGCATCATTGTATTAATGACGATGAATACCATTTTGAACATCTACAACACTACACAGCAATTAAACGAGTGCAAAGAGATAAAATCTGTAGTACTGATAAATATTGTTGCGCAAACTGTTTTACGAAAATCTTGGATGATATTCAATCTGCAACTGGATATTAGGCACACAAAGTAAACTATCCAGAAACAAGGCGAAATTAATCGTCAACTATTAGGTTTAGGATTAACAAGGGTCGATACATTTTTTTCACGGGATTCAGCACTCTTCTCTATTTTGATATAAAAAAATATAGCATTCCATTTAAAATAATAAAGTCGATCGTGAAATATCTGAAACGCCTTCACCTATTTTTATAAATTATATAATAATAAATATTTTTATAAATTCTACATTATAGAAAAAAAGAACAGAAATGAAATTTCGCATACGGCGATTAACTGAATTTATGAGTAATTTACGTGTGTATAATAATACCGGTAGTAAATCCATCGATGTGCTAATATCGGCAGCAATAATTGACCTTTTCGCCGTATTCTCGCTGTTAAATGTAACCGATGGTCTCTCCGTGTCTCCAACATCAATGAAACTCTTAGTGTACCAATTTCTAGATAATCTCACTAAAGCAAAATTTCGAAGATCAATTTTCTATTCACCTATAAATTCATATTTTTCTGAATATTTACTTGTAGCATCAGCCACGTGATTATCTCTCGACGTTTGCGGTTCCTCTGAATCGTATTGCTCTTGGTAGACCATTGCATTCTCTTTCTCTGTTTTTGAACTTCCGGGATTGTCTTGATTTCTTTTAGAAGTTACAGGATATCGATCTTGATAAGAATCGTCGACACTGAAGAGATAAAATTAGAGTAAGTTTAGATAGGATAGATTTGAAGAGTAGAAATGACGATCAATGCGTGTGGCGGAAAAATAAAAAATGACTTTTTTTAATGGGAAAATTATAATATTAATTTATAAAACCACGAAAAAATCCGGAAACATATTTCTTTACTTTTCGGTATTCACGGACGCATCTACATATTTTTTAGGATGTCCCTCGACCTCATCAACGTCTTGCTCCCTATACTTTCTTTTCTGAGTGGATGGTTTACCCGAATGTGACGAACAACCTGACTTTATCGGTGTTGAAGTAACGAAACCATCGTCCGACTAAAATCAAGACAAATTGTACAAGCGTATTTATTTAAAAATCGTATAGCATATAAAAGTCGCGTACTTGGATCTTTTCCTCCAATATCTTCAAAGTAACCATAGTTCCATCTAAGTAACCGTGCAAATGTGGTGATTTTTGTTCGCAACAGTTGAAACTTCGTTTCTTGAATATCTTCCACCAGAAATTTTCATCCTCGAAAAATCTTTTCAACTTCGTCATTTCTTTGATGCAATTGTCTAAAATTTCTCGAAAATCATTTACATCCGATCTTAATGAATCTTGCGTTTGACAAGGGACATCTTTCCTCTCATCGACTCTCTATCAAATAAATATCGACACAACTATCATTCTCGCTAAATGAAAAAGGGGAACCTTAAGTTTAGCTATTAAGATCATTTTACTGTTCTAATCTGCTGCTGAGCACATTCTAGCTCCTGAATACTTTTCTTCAAGTATCGAATCCTGTCGAGCAGTCTCTGTGTGTTGCAATATTCCGTCTCTACTTGCGACTTCGCGTACTTACACTTCCTCAAGCTGCAGCATTCTGTTGCTGATTTGAACGTCTGATAACGATTACTCTGTGGTTGATTATCGGCCGAAGGGGAAATCGAGGAGAAAGTAGGCGCGCAGCATCCTCGTTTCGATTCCTGATAACGAACAATCGCAACTGCACTAATCGAGTTACTCTTTCGATCGACGTGACATCGATTAAATTTATGGTCATAGATAGAAGGAAGATTATCTCCTTATAAGGAGGCGAAATTGCGTAAAGTGTTAATTAGGTTATGTACCATCCACGATGTAATCGCTTCTCTTTCTGTTTAATGCATTCTGCCATCAATTATGGGGTGAATTGTAGGTTGATCATTTATAATTTGATTTTATCGTGCCATCATTGTCCATCTATTTTCTAAAGTGACGATAGATACTTGTAATAATTTTTCATGGTTCGTGGTGATACGTGTATAAATTGTATTTCTGAGATGACAACAGCGTCATCTGGTTGGCGATTTATTCGCGCGCAAGAAGTCGACCGTTCGTTTAAAATCCACTGTCGATAAAATCGATCCAATTGGGCCTTTGTAAGTCTTGTTGAATTCGTTATAGACAGTCCGTTTCACGGAAGAACACCTTTTCACGTGTGGTTTGAGAAACACAAAGAAGCCACAGCGCGTTGATCCAATCACACGAAGAAACGACTTTTAAACGGCTCGTTTACCATAATACGAACTGCTCGAGAGAATCAGTCGCCCCGAAATCTTACGAAACGGCTCGTAGACCCGCATAATTGCATTGTGAGGAGGGCCTTAAGGGTCCTGGGATCGCACCGCCGGTTCACAATGATCGTGACAAAAAGTTAACGAGATTGTCGTCGCGGAAAATCAGAGTGCTCGACCACAGTGTATTTTTCCATTCATTTGCAAAGGAGATTAGGCTTCAAAGACATCGCAGATCGACTTTATTGCGAACACGTAGTAACGTCATCCCACTGAGGATCGGAATTACATCATTCGAGTGCAAAGCAGGATCAACCATTCATTCTTTCATGATCTTCGGCAGATTCTTGCGAACCATTTTAACACGTGATCTATATGTTCGTTGAATTCTTTGAACTTTCAAGAGATTTTTCTTTTGTAAGATTATTTTAACGATTTTTAGAAACAATTATCCAAATGTACACCGATGTATTTGTTCTACTAAATTCTACTATTTCGTCCGAAATTTCTATTATTTACCAAATTTTCCATTAATTTATTTTAAATTTATTCTATTGCGTAAACATTTGTCGCAGAACGAAAAACGAAAGACGAAATACTTTTACTTTTGATTGAATTCAATTTGAATATAGGTGAAGGGCACGGTAAATTTCGAGTCGTAAATCTTCGTTAAATCAATTGTTACAGCTAGACACACAAATGAAACCAGAACCATACCTTTCTCCAAAATTAGGTCATTCAATTGCAAAGCAGACAGGAGCCAGTCGATTTCTCAACGTCATCCGTTTCCAGTGACGTTTTTTTTTCAAACTACGGATTTCGACCGTGTGAAAAGCATGAAAATCAATTCGTATTCACTAATTTCCATTTGAAGCAACACTGTGAACCGACTGCCGCGAATACGACGCGGAAATTTTTGGATCTCTACTGAAAAACGACAAACCGCTCGAAGAAACCAGTCAAATTACAAATATTCTTCGAGCTAAATATTAAAAATATTTCAGCCTCCTTTACCCTTATATCCAATCGAATACCCATTCTTATACTCAATTTTCCACATTCCTCACCTTTTCCTATTTTTCGTCTTCCAAATCTTCCACGAAATATTCGCTCTTCCACCTAATTTAACTTTTATTTAATTCTTCGTTTTTCGATTCCTTCATTTTTCATCCAATTTCATCGTTCAATTTCAATTGGAATCCAAATCCCACCCCTTTGAAGAATCTTGATTGAAGATATTTTTCCTAAAAATTTAAATTACTAAATATCACACGTTCTAAGAATTTCTATTCCAAATTGCACCGTTTTAAAAATTCAACGAGCAGTAGAAAGCTCCTCGTGCCATAAATCTCCAATAGAACGTTTGCACACGTTGCGTGATTCGAAAGGAGGAAGCTGGAATTCCAAGGGGTTTCCGACGCTGCGTTGGATGACTCGTCCTTTAACTCCAGCTAGGTATGTATATACATCGGAGAGTATAGAATTCGGCATGGTCTTAAAGCGACTGGCCGTCGTAAGACCATTTGTCGCGATACGGGAGATCGGCGTGATCTTTTGGCGAGGTTGACAGGTACGAAACAGGTAAATGCGCCGCAGGTGCCCCTTTTGCCACGTTTTCACGACCGACACGGAACAAAACAGAGCGGGTCGATTCAAAGATCCCAAAAACCGGCCGCAAAGTCAAAATAAAGTAATTGTTACACCTTTGTCGTCGTCTCTTAAATCTACCTACCGCCGTGTTTTTCTCTGTTTCTTTCTTCTTCAAGATATTTTGTAGAATGTTTTCTTAGAAACTAGAATTCACCTCACCTTTATCCTTTTTTTTTTTTTATTTTTTAGTACTGCAGCTATTAATAATTAATAATATTTTTATTGATTCTTAACGAACGTAATTTTTCAATTCCTAATTTTTGATTCGTAAAAGCAACTCTTAAATCCTCTATAATTTGTTGTTCGATATCATATATCGGTAGATAATTAAAATGATGCGTTGAAAATAGATATGTAGCTACTTGGAAGAACAACTTGATTGATTCTCTTATCAGAGGCAAAAAACATTCGGAAACTTAATGGTTAATCTCCATAGAGTCGATCGGGTTAACTCGAATGATGTATCTCTCTCGATAAAAGCTCAAATAATTTCCATAATTTTTCATTGGGATTCGAGGGTGATCCAGAACGTTGCACGCGATTCCTTCGAATTTAAAAGACTCGTTCGAGCAATCGGCAAATTTTTTTAACGTTTTCGTGCGACGTACGAGGTACGTGGCACGGTCAAGGTCTCTGGATCAGCACGACTTGATCACCTTTTATGGTTTTCCCAGGACAAGATCCTCAGGACCGTCGTGAATCGAAATGGAGGACCTCCTACGGTCGCGTTCGTGCCGTCTCTCTCGTTCTGACTCGTTCTCCGATCGTATATCGATCGGTCTGACGATTGTCAACGCCATTCGTGATACGTGAAAACCTTGAGACACGTCCCTACGTCGTGTGTACCTTTCGCGACAGTTGGAAACGATCTCCTTGGGTGGTCGTGCCACTAGGAATACGATGTTAAACGAATAGATAGCAGTGTAATACTAGCAGCGCGTGCAACGTCGACCTCGTGCGGTACAAGGTGTCTCGAGTATTTCAATATATCTTTGGAAAAGATATTTTAATAGAAATTAATAGAAAAATGGTGTTTGTGAAACGGCGTTGTTTTAAGGAAACCAGGCTTTTTTACAATTAGACTGTAGATGTTTATGTAAATTCATATTTTTCTGAATACAATTAAGGGAATGGAATTTAACCAGAGACTTGCTTCATCCATTGTTTATAACCAGTACTATGTTAATATTTTTTCACTTTCAAGTTTTCCATAGGGCAATCGAAAGGTGTCATTTTCCTTTGACCTAAGTCGTATGTTACTGTCGTTTCCTAATTTATAAGATCCACTTAAGATTTCTATCCCAGAATAATGTATTAGCCACACAGTTTCGAAGGCTAATTCGAACTCGTTGAAATTTATTTTAACCTCCATTTTAACCTCGAAAGAGGCTACCGAAGAATACTCTTGCGCATCAAGCTAACTCTTTTTTTCTATCTTTCTACTAAAAACGAGCAAAACCATAACGAGCCTTGAAAACAGTCGTATTAATTCGATTAACCGAGACAGAGAGTTAATTTATGGGGCTGCCACGCATCGCATGACACGGATTACATAGGAGAGAATCGTATAGAATCGTCAATAAGTGGAAGAGTTCTTGCGAGCAATCAGGATGAACGTTATGCTCGTCACACTGGTTCGACAGAGGGAACACAGAAGCACTGAGAAAACGCATCCTGGGTGGCCGTACCATAAAACGCGTTACGTTCTTAATATTATGCAGGACACGCAACTATATAAAGCGTTCCCAATTGTGCAGTGGTTAGCCAGGGAAAAAAGGACCCGTGGTGAGGAAAAATCGCGGCAAACGCCGAAAAAGGAATATTGGAATGTAACGGCGTACGAGCCTCTCCTTTTCTGTGGCGCCCTCGTTGCATACACCCTACCGTTCTTTCCGATTTCGCCGCGAATCGAATAATCTCGTCCGCATGAAAGCTGGTCACGATTGCCTAATTGTCGATCGTATTCATCCGCGGCGGCTTATTTGAAGAATTTAATAGCTTACTTTAGCCACGAATCCAAACAACTACGCTCCAAATTACCTTCCGTCGCGAAACCATCCGATCTGCTTTGTATTCTGTTGCTTGACACTTCTTTTTTGGTTCCTACGTTCCTACGTCGATTTCTTCTAAAATTGTTGATATGATCTGGGGAATGGAAGGCTGCGAAGATCGAGCGAAGTTGACTTTCCAGCTTCTGATAGTGAAATCGATTGGACGTTTGTTGGGTATTGGTGAAGAATTATGGAAAAGTAATCGAGAGAAATATTAATAGTGGCTGTTATTAGCTATGGCTGATATAGCTACATATTTCGTTCAGCTGTAGCAAATAGATTTTACCCAACCTACTATACGATCATCTGGCTGTCGCTTTCTCTGCTCAAAGGATTGAAAACAGTAGTAAAGTTCTTTTACGTGTTATTAACGATAATCTATAATAACTGAATAACTAATTTTTGTACTGTCCTGTTTATTAACAATTTTCTCTTCCTAAGCAATTGCCATACCTATCAGCTCAATATAGACCGTCGAAACATACGCCATGTCTGGTAAGTAGAATCAGGCTCATGGTGTACATAATCAGACATTGTATACGAGTTTATAGGAAGAACATCAGTCTAGTTTCTCCGAACCAATAGACTTCGGTAGTAGCAAAAAAGACGATTTTCCCGAGTCCTTGGTCGACGCGTGACATCCTCCTGGTGTATCGTAGAGTCAGGGACGCCGTAAATGCCGAAAGCTCTTGGACTTTCGCGTTTCGGCTCGTTTCATCCCAACAAGGCGACTGCATAGATCACCAGGTGTCGCTCTGTTTATACCGCAAACGTCCAAACAAGTCGCCGGGTCCCTGGGGTCTATTAAGTGCGGACCTTTCAAAAGATCTATACGACTGGAAGGTAGAAAAAAAAGAGGGCGCGTTCGTTGTATACCTGGATCCAAAAGCAATCCAGAGATCCGGCTATTGATGTCACCGCTACACAACCGGTAAATATCGTAAATAAATCCCACTTCTGTCCCGGACACGATCCATCGTATCTTCTCTGCGATTATCAGATTAACAGAGTAACTTCGACACGAGTTTCACTGCTAGAACTACGACATTTTATATGATTTCACGATTAAATTTTCTTTAACAAAGGGACGTTGCTTTAGGAACGAATCATTGCTTTTATGAACATGAGATATTGATAAAATTCTTTCGTTTCTCCAAAATTGATCGGTTCTCGTCTGCTGATAGCGTAACTCCATTGATCTGGCGACATTAACCAACAACGATCTTCTCAGAGCATCCACTCGAACCAAACCCTTTTCCCTTTCTACGTATCCACTGAACCATTAGGATAGAGAAGATCACTTTATCTCAAACGGTCTGGGGAGAAAGAAATTTTTCAAACGAGAAAAGTATCTTTCTCTATCCTCTGCCGTTTCATTTTGTTATCTACTGTTGTCGTTTAGAGATCTTCTTCAAGCTCCAAAGGTAAAACGTTGAATAATTGAAGAGTTTAAATAGTAAATCAAATGAATGTTAAAAAATGCCATTGCAAAGCAAGTGCATTTTTACCAGAATGATTAGGATCTATTTTACTATAGTTTCATATTATTACAAATTAAACATTTTCCACGTAAATAAAAATAATGTTTCCCTACAGTGTACAAAGGTTTCAACTTCTTAATCGCCACGTAAACTTACTTCCTCCTTCGTCCATAAAACAAATATACCAAAACGACGAACTCCACGCAAAAATCTCGTGCAGAATCGTCCCTCCCAGTCTCTCCAGTCTTGTTACAAGCTTCCAGTAGGAACTATATGTTCATTATCGATTGCATGTAAGGACGCGCGATTCTAATGATCGGAATGGTCGTTCGGTTACGCCCTGCAAGTTGGTGAACGCGCGTTTGTCCGTTGATCGTCGAGCATGAGAACGCATTAGCATCGAGCACGGGACCCTTCCAGACGTGATTAGAAAAGTCGAAGCCATGGATGGTGGTCGTACGAGACGACGAACGCTCCCTTCGAAAGACCAGTAGCCACGTGTTTTTTTTCTGCATACAAGATCGAGCCTCAATATGGAGGTGATTAAACCGCGACGCGGCTTCACAGGGTGGCTTTTACGTTTCCGTGACTTCGTAATTACGGCTGGCTTGACCGTTGTAACGGTCGAGCGGAGCCGGTCGTTAAGAGAAATTAAGCAAGCTCCTTTGGTTCGTTCGTTCGTTGAATGTTTACTGTCAACCGCTCGCCACTCGTAAATATTCGTCGAATACGCCGGTCGTTCGGCCGATCGTAATTAGCCAGCCGGGAAAAAATCGATTTCTAATCATGCACGAGATTTGTTATCAGTGACTTTTTGGTACTGAGATAGGTTAGACGTGTGAAGGATACAGGATTTTACATTGCGTTCAGTTTATTGTGTAGTAAAAATAATTCAACGACATTAGAAAAACGAAAGATGTTGAGAACCCGTAAAGCTGGATGCGACTCAATTTATGTGGACCAGAGAATGAATGTATAATGAATATTTCGGGATACTGTTACCACAAAATATTTTATTTTATAGCAATAAATCAAAAGAAGAGAGAAGGCTTATATACTCGTAGTTTGACAGAATAATGATATCTACGAGGCTACGAAAAATATTTGTACACCATTGTATTTCTCGTAGCATTGTATTCATTGGTATTTACATATTGATTAATTACGTCTAAGTATATTAAATTTCGTATCATTTTTTAGTAGTACTGTCATATGACTACAGCAATTTGACGCTATGAAAATAAAATATGTAGTATCTGATAAAAGACGCTTCATTGAAAGATGAGACTTTTCGTAGCCACTCTTATTTTGTATATGAGGAATTCCTGACAAGTGAAAGATAGTTTTTGTTTTTAACGTTTCTTCCAAATTATAGGGAATTCCTCGTGTATGAAATAAGAGTGGCTACAAAAAGCCTTATTTTTCAATGAGACGTCTTTTATCAGATACTACATATTTTATTTTCATAGCGTCAAATTGCTGTAGTCATATGAAAGTACTACTAAAGAAATGATATGAAATTTAATATACTTAGACGTAGTTAATTAATATGTAAATTTCCGAATCTAGAAAATTTGTATACGAGAAATTATTGTAATAATCTTATTTATTCGATGCCTGAGATACCGTATAGATACTGAGATACTGAGAAAGTATACAGAGACTTTTAATACAAAGACCTCCGAGTAGAGGGCAGCATCGACAAGAGCATCGAAGGCTCTTTCAGTGAAACGTAGCCAGAGCAGCAAAGAAAGCAGTGAGAAAGTCGACAGCTGGATCCCTTCACCCTATTCTCCGGCGTCTCCTGTTGGCGACGGGAAAAACACGCTGTCGTCCTTTTATTCTTCCGTCCCTCCGTAACATCCCCCAACTTACAAGCAATATCGCCATCTCTTGTTACAATCTCCTAAGGTGAACAGAGTTTTTCGTTATCTTTTCTTCGAACAAATATTCTTTTTTTATTCTAAAACAAAGAAGCGTTCGTATACTTTGTAGCAACAAGAAACGAAACGAAATTAGAAGGCTCGAGGGCCAAAAATTATCAAATGGATAAAAATAAAATTCCCTTAAGAGTTTACTACGCCGGAGATGGCCATCGTAGCGGTTTACTCTGTATAATTTTCATGGGGAACCCCACCCCCAGAACACGATGTTAGTAGTCGGTAGTTTACAGATTCGTAAGATCATCTGTTGTTGTTCCGTTCTGGTGAAATCAGAGGGTGGGACGTTTCGGCAGGGGAGTTGCCCAGAGACGCGTTTTTACGTGGAATTTCACATGCCACCATAACCTTGACAAAAGTTTTCCGATGTCGGTAAGATTCTCAAACAGGCGAAACAAAACTGAAAGTAGGTTCCCACTTACGTGTATGAACACCTGTGTTGAAAAACAAAATTTATATTTCCTGTCTTTTATAAATGAGCCATTTTAAGAGTCAACATATTTTGTATATATATATTTATTTATTTATTTACTTTGTTTGAATATATATACATAATTTTTTTAAATATCTTAAAAGTATTAAGAAATATTATATATATATATATAGACAAATTAAATTTAACTGAAAGAACAATTAGGCTAATATCATTCGTTCCTTATAAAATATCGGCCATTTCCAAGATTAATATTTTCCAGTGTACCAGATTATTCCCTTCTTTGTCTATTAAAATACTTCATCACATTAAAGTACTTCCTTTCCAGCCGCCAAATGACATAAAAGCAAAGAAGTCGATTTATAAAAAGTGGACTTATATCTTTGCCGTATAGTCATCGTATAAAATACTACTTAATTTTAATCCTCAACTGTTCCGTTTCATAAATATTGCAAGAGTCTTCACGAAAACAGCTTCACGTTTATCGACTTGTAATTACGGTGTACAAGTTATAATACGAGTCTTCTTCTCTTTCGTATAGTATAATCAACACGAGAAAAGAAGTTAGTTGGCCAACGATCGAAAGCTCGTTAACAACGCACAGGCGCCATTTTCTTCGTCAGCCGGCAAGATGTAGTTCTCGCTAATTCTTCGTTTATAATTTCATTACAGCCTCCGAGCAACGCTTTATTTCCAGTCTTCGCGATTGGAAGATCGCAATCTTCCGCGTAATTAATTGGAAATACCGAGATGGCGATAAGCAACCAATTTATCTCATCCTCCTGCCTCCAGAATTGAATTCTCTCCACGATCACGTCGCATTAATATTAATTAGCGACTAGCTTGGTGCCATCTGAAACTGTAACACCACTGGTAACGCTTCAATTTGCCAGGAAATTTTATCGGTCGATTTACATGCTGCCATACCACTCGTTCTGCCTCCATTTTTCATTCCTTTTATTTTCACCGTGTCATTTGTATACCGAAAAAAACACACGTAATTTACGTAATTCCTCCAAGATCAAACGTAATTATCAGTGTCATGATTCTTGGAATCCAAGCTGAAGGATTAATATAAAAGTTAGGTACCTTGTATTTATGTATTTATACGTCTGTATCGGTTTAAGAAAATGATTACAAATTAGAATCATAAATATTATCATACGGTAAGTCGAATTTTATCGTATATTTAACGATTTTCCATTAAATATTAGGTTGTAACATCTATACGAAATATCAATTTGAATAATTCAAATTCTTTACGTAGATTATAATAGAATGACCCACATTGTTTGTCTGCAATATGTTTTGTAAAAAAAAGTTCTTTTTATACAAGTGTTAACTTATCCCGTTTTCATTGGTTTGGAATAGCGTCGAAAATACGTCGAATACACAAAAAATTCCAATCATCTTCCTTTATAAACCTGCACCGCCAAACCATTTCCCAATGTTCTTCTAACGATACTAGTCTTGAAGATGAAAAATGAGATAAGCATCACTAGGAAAATTTTATAAAGTCCATAACAAAAATATTTTTATGCATATGTAGATGTTTATTATAACAAAGATATCGCATCTACAGACGCCAAAATACAATGTGTAAATTATATACCTTACTATAATAAGAATACTTAAAAAATGATACATCTCGGCGAAAGGAACGAAGCTTCGCGAAGAATATTTTACAATAAATCCTACAAAGAAACATGGATACAGATTTGCAAGATCCGCGACCAGGGCAAGCGGTCGGAAAAATGACGTTCGGTGTGGCTGAAAGTAGAGGCTTCCGGTGGTGTAATTGTTTCGTAGGATCGTTCAGATGGCAGGTTGGTTTGCTCGAACACGGCCACCTAGGTCGCACGGTTGGCCGGCTAGCACTCAAAGCGCCTTTAGGCTCGGTGCCGGTATAATGGCGCCCGTTTGTCAAAACACGTCAAAACACAATCCTGGCCACGAAATCCTCTTTGGTCGACCAGTCACGCCCCGCGATGCATCACTTTTCTTCTTCCCCTCGTGCTCGTTTAGAAGCTCCAGGTAGGAGATTCGAGGGGGAGGTGGTAGGAGGAAGGCAAACGAACCTCGTGTTCTTCTCTCGACGAGGTGCGCGAAAGATTGGTTGTTGCCGAGTCACTGGACCAACATTACTCTCCTTCGAATTTGGAAAGCGGACGATCGCTTTCTTTCCTACTTTTTGGCCGCGACGAGCAGCTTTTGGTGGAAAATCCAGAGCATGGAGGTAGGTGTCCATTTGAGAGTTTTCTACGATAACTGCTTTCAAGAGTACTCTCAAATTGTGTATTCGTTTCAGAGTAACGTCGAAAATGATTACTCTCGAATGGATAGAGGACCTGTCGAAAGCTTACTGTCCGACAGAAATTCTCAGAACCAAATTCTCAGAGCTGACGCTCACAGTCATACATACGTTTTATAATACGCTGGGCTGAGCTCGCGAAATTACAAGAGCCACGAATCTTCCGATTAGTTAAACCCTAGTTGCTCCTCGTGGTAGCTTACTATAGAAAATAGTAAAGGACAAGATTTTATAGGTTTATATTAAAACGACAGAAGTGCACGTATAAAAGTATATAGCTCGTGGAAAATTTGTCGCGCGTTGATGCCCTATCTATGTTAGATTCTAACCGATACATTATTACAAGGATTTTAAAGCACGTTTATGCGCGTACAACGCTAGTCAACGTCGCGACCAGTCACCGGTTATCTCTCAATTGTGCAATTTTCATAAAACCCCCATAAAAAAGTCCGACACGTAGAACGTGTTTATCGTAGCTACTGATTTACGGGTACGATTTACATATCAGTTTTCCAGTGAACCCCTACAGTGAAACAAAGATTCCGATTAACGAGTCCCGGAGATTCCGATAATTTACCAAATCTGTTTGTTCGAGTCTTTGATACGTCGGTATATATTTGTATAATTATTATATTAATTATAATATGAAATTAATTAGAAATTAGCTTTGTAGCCAATAATGGCGAAGTTAGAACGAAAGACGTGCGGTGTCTGCGTGATTCCACCCTCTTGAAAGTTGGGCTTTGCTCGTGAAGCACGCGGTGGCTCTTGACTTTATTTATGCAACGACACTCGCGTGTCCTCTTATCAACCGATTAGGAGGAACGTTATTAGGTGACAGAGAGATCGCGTGGTAGAATGGCGCGGCGGGCAGCCGAGAACACGGTAATGGGGAACGGTCACGTCATCAACGTCTCCGAAGAAACTTACAGAGAGTCAGTTACCCGCGGTAACTATGCTTCGAGAAACAAGACTTTAGAGGGGATTGTTACGCGGACGGTGTTAAACAGAGGTAGGCGGGATGAATTGTGAACTGTTAGGTAACGAAACGATTGTTGATTAGGCAGAAAAGCATACTATATCCTAAACTTAAAAATTGATACATTACCTTTTGTTCTTCTTTTTTTTTTTTTAATCTTTATACTCATCGGAGTATAAATATTTATTGAAGTATATAAAGAGCTGTAACTTTGTAACAATGTTATCTATTCATTGCTCACTGTCATCTTGACCCGACGATTAATTGCATGGCCGTTCTTCAACGATTAACTCCTCGAAGAGCTTTCAGTTTCGTGTAGTTCTTAAAAGAAATTGGATATAAGTGCAACTTGAAAATCTACGAACTCTAAATTATTTCATCAGTCTGAATAAAATTCAAATTAGATGGTCAATAAAAAAAAAGGAACGTTAAAGGCGCCATTCTCAATTAGGAATGTAGTTAACGATCTGTAAATCTTTCTCAACTAGTTACATCGGCACATCATACTGTGCCCAATAGTCACGAACGTGCGTGCAAGCGTACCATGTGTGTATACTAGCACACTTTAAGTCTCCATAAGCAATATGGTCTATGTGAAGCTTTTTTATCAGATCGGTAGTTGGGGCAGGGTACACTTTTCGCGTAATAACACGGCGTACAATCAACAGCCGCTTGATTAGGGGTGGCGGAAGTGCGTGAAAGAGGTCCTTAAATCATCGATGAAATCAGGTGGCCGAGAATCTCGAACGACTCGGCAAATTGCAACAAATTCGGCAAAAAATGCTGCCTAATTATTCGGAATATTCGCGCGAAAGCGTTGGAACAGTGAAACCGGTTCGCTGACAGAAGTTCGGGGAAGCCATAAGTCCGCGAGCCGGCCATCATGCTTCCTGCTTTCCCACAGCTGGCTTTTCTCGTAACGAGGATCGCTACGATCCGCTGTGATTGCGATCCTAAAAACGGTATGCTGTTCTACTCCGACGATTTTACGACTGTTGCCGCGGAGTCAATTAGCAAACGGCGCGGAATTAGAAGGATTCTGCGGAAACGATTTCTGATGGGGAATGGTGTCCGTTCATAAATTCTGAATTCTACGTTAAAGTGGAGTTGCTGATTATTATCTAAACAAGTGTCTGAAGCAGAATATGGGATAGATGGAATAGGAAACGAGGCTCTGACATTCTAAGGGTGAAAACTCCTCAAACTCCACTTGCATTCTAGGAAAAAATGGAAAGTATGTATACTCTTATCAATAAATATTTCTATACTATGCATACGCGCAAGTACTTGAGAAATTGTAGAAACTTAGTAGTTCACTGTAATTTATGAACGTGTTCTGGTAGAAAATCTGATAGAAAATATAGGACTGTATCAAATTGGTAACAAAGTATGATGCTAAAAATGACCAGAACACTTTTTTCCGATAAACTATCATGGTCACGTTGAATTATTTGAACCGATAATTATTTGATAGATACAATCTTTCTATCTGGTGTAAATTACATCCGGGTAACTTAACGTTTAACTTTTTTTTTTTTTTTTTTTAATAACTTGGTTAGCTAATCGTTCTGAAATACTTATCGCGTTGTATAACGAGGAAAACAATGTAGATTAATCTTTTACAGTAAACTGGTTTCGTTGCTTTGTATACGGCATGAAAGTAAATTGGGTAATACAGCAATATGAGGATATTTGATAATTATACTAATAAGTACAGTATCTCTTTTTCCTAAGAGGCAAATCTCATAGTACTTGATTTCCACAAAACCAGTCACATCGTTTGTACTTTCATCGTTTTTCCAAGTCTAATAATATCTTCATTACGATTAGAATTACTAATTTCGTCCGCAAGAACGCTCTCTATTTCTTATTCTCTTCCCATTGATACTATTCAGCAATGTTGCGAACCTCCTCCAGGAAAACCTACATGCATTCTGATAATAAAAAACCAGGAATATTGAACGCACACGTGTGATCCTAGTTGCCAAGCTATATAGGTACGTAATCGGTTAATAACTTTTGCTATTCCATCGTTGATTTTCAACGCAAGCTACACCGATCCGTTAAAAATCCTGCACGAAGAGAAGCAGATTGTTTCTCCGAAATTGTCGGTTAATAAACGGTGAATAGAAGAAAATGGCGGCGTGGATATCCGTGAAAGGAATGGCTCGCGAAGCGTGGAGACGCGGGAAAAAAGGAATCACGGGTGTCTGTCAGAACGAATAAGTCCGTTTAAGGGTTAATCTACGGACCGATCGGTGGAATTACGTTGCTGCCTGTCCGCGGTGTATCGCCTGCGCTCCTTGGTATAGAAGAAAAAGCGGTAAGTGAATCGTAGATCCCCATGATTTACGATCAACCGCTCATCGCATCGATTTGAGTCATCGTCCCTCCTACGATTTACATTTTATCGCACCACCACCGATGATCCTTGCGAACCGCCACAGAATTCACCACTGAATACGAGGGAACATCTGCTAACGAAGACCAATTCGTTTCGTCGATTCGTGCGTGGCCCATCTATGGACCTTGAAATGAAGAATGTTCCCTTTAGACCAGGGACACATCGTATTTGTTGTCATATAAAAAACCGTGGAAACGAAATGTCACCTCGTGTTTTGGTTTAAATAGCGATTTTACCAAAAGATTCAACAGTGCTTGAATAATTAAATCTTCAACGAGAATGTGATGCGTTTGATAAACTTTTTAGACAATGATTAGGTGATATTTAGGTGAGTTTGATTCTTAGACGATCTTCAATCAATGTTGAATGATTTTCAAGACATCTTGAACGAACCACAGATGACCTTGGATATCCTTCGAACGATCTTCGCATAAGTTTGAGAAATGTTCAAAAATCTTTCACTGCGACTTCCTGCTATAGTCTTCTAACCTCTGCTACTTAATTTCGTCGGATAATCCGAATAATCATATTCGCGTATCTCCTAGAATTCCTAAGAACTTGAAACCTTACAACTTTAACGAAGCACCTCGTGACTTCATATTGAAACGCAGACTAGCGCTTCCTATTGCACAGCTTTGCAACACTCATAAATCATATCCGCATAATATACACAGATCATTGTCGTTACTACATATTTGCTTGAATTATTTATCGTTTCTTCGCTGAACATTGGACCCAGGGACCCAGGAAGATTCGCCAGGAGGCCTCGAAAATCTGTCGTTCGTTTGACCATTCAGAATGAGAATGGAGTTCGCCATCAAAGGGGAGGCGACTAATGTGTGTGTATACAGAAAGAAATTTGATTTTGTTGTCGCCTTACAATACTCAATTATCCCCTTAGCGGCGGGGACGGAACATCTGTCGCGACACACCCCTTCATCACACCGCTAACTTGTTTCCCCATTAGAGGATGAACCAACGCGAATTCATGAACGCTAGATACTCTGGGATGAAACGAGAAACTAGGGTGAAGGTCGATAATATCGGTGGCTGCCCCTCTTCCGTACTTATTAACTGCACGATGATGTTCTATAATATTCACGGATGATGAAAATCTACGTTCTTTCTTTCAAATCCTTCGAAAAAAAACAAATTACAATTCTACCGATAACTACGTGTGCTATGCGAATGCGTATCTATCTGCGTGTGAATATAATACATGTACATACAGTAGAATGCCAACTGGTGTGTGTTATATACTTAATCTACCATTAAAGTGCGAGCACATTTTCATAAATCATTCCCTTCGAACGCAACAAAGATAACAATATAATATATGTCAACCACGCTTCACGAAATTATTATTTCAACGTCTATCGACAACAGCCGTATTTTCATAATAAGTATACACCGCATAATAAATATTCTATTTAATCACACGACCTGTCTTACCTTCTACCATTACTCACGGTTTTCCATAAATTGTTCCTACCATAAAAGATCTACATATATATTAATTCTACTCAAGTAGAGTAAAGTTTGACAAATAAATCAGCAGTCATGGACCGCAAAAGGATTCCAAGCTATAAGACAACGATTCTCCAAGCCTGATTAGGTACCACAAGGGCAAGAAGACTATCTAGATGCGAAGGAAGGCTATAGCCAGCATGATGGAAGAGAATAGGAGGAACAAAGAGGCTCTCAATTCACTCGTCGAAGTGGCACGTCCACGCTTAAGGAACGATTATACGCGAGCGATGGCTGGCCTTCGTATGCCTAACGCGGAGCAGCGCGATGGAAGTGTTGATCCCATAACAAACTCAATCCAACGGCTTGCGTAAAAGCTTCATTTAGCCGTGGCATTGCCAAGTCGGTGGATAACGTTATGGTAGCCATGGGCTCGTTGGTGGTAGTCACCCATACACCGACGCCGTTCCGCTGGATCTTCTCCCGTCCAGGTGATCAGATTTGATGGACCGATCGTTATGGGTTATAATTAGCTTTCAAGCCGAACCAGTCCTTTCTGTACACACACAACAGGCTAACGTGTAGTTTGCACGGCAATGTGTGCCGCTCGTCGAGCTCTGGCCACTCGTACGTGTCAATTTATGGGAATATATCTGCGAGCGTATTTATACACACGCGAGTACGCGTGATTGCCGGTACGCGTATGTTTACTCGGCGAAAAATTAAATATGCCAATTTACGTACATCACCGATCCTGCTCACGAATGTCTCTAATTTCTCGAATACGACGGATACAAGGTTGAAGACCGTGGGATAGGTATAGGGATACATTTGTGGATCCGTTAATCACGTCGTTGAATAATGGATACTTTCAAGTTTTCTTTATATTCTTTGGTTTCTGTAAGATTCGTAGTATAGTAGAACTTCGTTTATGCGAATCCACAGTTCGCAAAATTGGAGTTTCCGTATAACGATTTCGGTAGGAATTCATTACTTCGTACCACTATTTATGATTTTTTGTTTTTGAACAAGATATAAATTATAAATTGTTAAATTTCTCTTTGATGGTTTTGTAATTCTTGGTCAAACAGTACAACCAAATGACGCGTAGCTTAAAAAATTCATTTGTAGAAATGTAATTTGTTTGCTATCAACCTTGTTACTGTTATGCGTATCGTCGTATCACTTGGACCATATTAGCTTCATCATTGGTTAATTTCGTTGTGCAAGGTGATAGAAGGATTCGTTTAATCAGACGCCAACAAAAATTTTCTTTTGAAAAAGGGAATTCAGATAGATGGAGTTCTATCGTGTTCGCAAAACGAAGATGCTTGGGAACGGGTTGAATAACCATTTGAAAAATAAACGGTACAAAAAATTCGAAGTACATATCGGATCCTGTTGATTCCTATCGTCGATGATTGATAAATGCGTCCGAACGAAAGAAAGTTATTGCTGTAAATCAGTATGGCGTCGAAGAAAATACTGGATTTTAATCACACGAGATATTCCCCTGGGTTACTATCGCGATACTCATCGGCGAATACGATTATTTACGGTGTTTACATTGGAAGGCTCGAAGAAAAATGAAGGAACAGCTTCGGAGGATTTCTCGGTCCGAGCGTGTCTCGCAGACCACCGATACGATAATTAATATAAAAATCGATGCGCGCATAAGCGTAAATTTACAGAGACGAACGGAATTGTCCGCGGGGAAACGTGTTACGCGCGAGCTCGTGTAATGCACGCCGTGCATGCCTATCGATACTAAATAATTAACGTTAAGACAGTCACACGTATATATCTACTTACACTCTCGCACGCTCGCGAATTTATATCTATACGCATAAACGAACAAATACCGGTCTGTCTTACGTACCATCGTGCAAAATCTTGAACGCGTAAGTACGTATGCTAACGAGAAAACACCACACTCCGTAACCCCGCGATGTTCTTCCTATTAGGTGTTTAGGAAATGAAATATAGCTTCGAAGATTACTTTCTTGAAAGAGAGTTCTTCGTCGAAACGGTACAATTTTAAAGCCTTCATTACGCGTCAAATTTTGAGTAATTACCGATCGATCGCGCGTCTATGATAAGTATACGCTTTATCGTTAGATAACAATTTTTCACACAGCAATATACCCACCAATATAAGTACTTATCCATATTCCATACAACTTGAAAAATTTCATTCTCGATTTCTTACACATTAATATACTTTTATATCTATCAATGCAAATCTTTCCCCGTATCTCATACTTGTATCAATACGAACTTCCATCTACCCATATTTCGCAAAATTCTCCAAAATTTAATCTTTAATATCTTACATGTCGATATTCCGGATACCTATCTCAACGTAAGCTTCCATCTTCCCATATTTCACTTCCCTCCACCCTATGCGCCACGTAAACCCATACAATCGCGTCACACCTGGCAGCAATTTCAAGAAAGCAGAAACGTTCTAATAGACGTAGCGAAACTTTTGACGTTTAGTGTATGCACATTGCGCACACAAGGCCCGGTACCTATACATGTATCGACGCGTTGCCTCGAGGGGCCCAAGGGACTTAACAGGGCCTCGTTCGCCTCCACCCTTCTTCAAGTCCCCACTTCCCTCCCCAGTCGACCTCACATACACCTTCTGCTCCCCTTCCGCCGTCCTCTTTTTATCCGGTCGCCCGGTATACGTGGGGAAACATGGCCGCATGCCTCCTCACATGGGCCAAACAATGGCGGATACACGCGGGCCCCCGGCCTGTTGTTTGCCCGCTCGTGTTTCGATGAAGTAGGGGCCCGACCACATAATACCGGGGATCTTTTTCTGACTCCTTTTTGCTCCTTATTTCTGGACTTTCTGTTTTCGGCGTCTCCGTTTCTCCTCTGACTTGTTCGTTGTTTCTTTGTCCCATTCTAGGGACCGTGCTACGCGTCTCTTCGTTTCTCTCTGCTTTTTGGCCGATGAAACGTTACAAAAGGAAGGGCGAAGTAGGGACATTGTGTACTCTCGCTGCTATTTCCTCCTTAACTCATTTCTATTCTGTGTTCTACAACAAATAGGTTGTTGGTTTCCTGACAATTTTCCACCATTTTACCATTTTTAATTTGTTCCAATGTGTTTCTGTCGATTTTATTTTCTTTATATTTTTATTTTGTTTTGTTTTATTTTGTTTTATTTTGTTTCGTCTCGTTTTATTTAATTTGTACATCTGGTCTGCTTCATTCTGTTCTTACGTGTTACTTTATTCCACTTGGTTTTCTTTTTGTATCCCTCATACCGCTGTTTCCTCTTACCACTCGTTCCCTTTTATTCATCAGCCCGTTTCTTTTTTCTTTCCTTTTTTTTCTTTCATCCTTCGCACCCCGTTTCAGGGCAGACTTTTTTCCTTCCATTCTCTGCTCGCTCATTCGTACACCGGACACATTCTTTCTCCACGAGAGCTTCTGTTCCATTCTCCCTTCCCAGCCCTTTGTCCCATCCCTTTTCTGCCGTAGCACGATTATTTCGCGAGTAATACAGGGGAACACGGACGCAACCAACGATTTTTACCAAAGTTGAAAGAAGAGCTCCGTGATCTGGTTATCTTTCTGCGATCTTCATCATCTGCAATGATCGACGTGTCCCGCATTTCGTCTCGCACGTTCACCGTGGTTGCGTTATTCCTTTACCTCGTTACATTATTCTTTTCTTTCCGTAAAATAAATATCTGCTCCTCTACAGAATCGCGAGATGCTCGCGCTATTATAATAAGCCTCTTACGAATCCCAATAATTTATGTAATATCTATAGTTCGCGAGAATTTAAAAAGACATCATGAATCTGTATCATCAAAACCAATATCTGAATTCCGTTACGTTCGAAAATTATTTAGTTAAACATCCATTGTAGCGAAATAAGTTACCATTGATATTTTAACAAATTATTGAGAAATTTCGCAGAGATTTAAGATTATATTAGCTTGTATAGCTGATTATACAGATGCAACTAAAAAAGGGATTCCAAATTTGTTACCAATAACGTACCATCGTTCGTGCGATACGTAATGGTGAAAACGGCAGGAACATAGTTTGGAAACATAACGTATGTACTTAGTTGCCACATGGAACACCGAAGCAAATTAATCGAGCCAGCAAACTCAACGAGTAGATAAATATCTGGCAAAGAGAAATTGGCAAAGTTTGGCTTTGTGGTAGCTTGGTGGATGCCGAAATTAGCAGCGAGTTACGGGAGAGTTTCAACGATTGAAATGGCATTTCGCTGCAAGTTCGCGCATGGTCACCGGCTCCCCACGTATGGATCAGATAATGGCGGACACGCAGGCCGGCCTGTGTCTACCAGTTCGTGTCCAGATGAAGTAAAAGCCAGGTCGCATAACGCCACGGAACCCCCCTTCTTTCGTACCTACCTATCCACCTTTTTCTGCCTTTTCTTTCTTTCATGTTGTTTCCTTTAGCAATCCTGCGGATTCGCGGGATTCTTCTTGCTGAAGGTGACCACTCCTCGCGCACTCTCGATTAAGTGAGACGTGGTTGCAGCCCTTAGGAATCTTTAAGAGGGAGAACGTAGTCCATTCGTCGACGCAGATCAGTTAGTACCATGAGCGTTAAACGAGTTCACGGATAAAACCGTGTAATCGAAACGTTTCGTGCGTTCCGCTCGCCGCCATTTAGAATCAGCTATGATTTCAGAGTACGGAACGCGAAGCCTTGTAATGTTGCTTCTAATATCACTCCTGCGCCGTTCGTGAAATTGTGGACCTCGTTTGAGTACAGAGGGGCTGCGGTTTTCATCGAGTCTTCGCCTAGCTACTCATTTGGTCGGATAATACCTTGAACCCCTATGGGTAAACTAGGAATACACGGTGAAACTTCTGAAACTCACCTTCCATGTATTAATAGAAGAAAGACTGAAACTTTAAGTAAAACCGGGAATTTAAAAATCAATTCTGAAAATCAGTATTTATCATTCTGAAATTTAAGTTTCATAAGAGTCTCTTTACCAAATAATAATTTATTATCAATTATCTGTTTAACAATTACATTTACTTTCGTCCAAGATAACACGAATATTTGAGCGAAAAAATTTGAATCAAATTTTTAAACAAAACTAGCAGAAGATACGTTCCGGGTGTAATACAAGTTAAGAAAGTCGTCTTATTTTCCATTTTATTTATCCATAAAAATTCGTAACCTTTCCTTGCTTCTTAAGAAGAATAAATTACCCTCGATCAATTTCTCAATTTCTCTAATTAAAACAAGATTATTTCCACCAACGAGGCGTCGTCGTTCTCTCCGTTGAAACGTTCGCCAATCCGACTCGTTACTTAGAAATTGGTAAGCGCGCACGATGAAAGTACGCGATACGGGAGCGACCGTTTAATCGATTGCGATCGGAATTTCGGCCGGGTTGCCTGCTAACGAGCCGATACACCACCGAATCGTCGCGTCGCGTAATGAGATAATGACAGGTGCAGTATTCATACTTGATTCACGACGCGGATAAGATCAACGCGTAACACTTGTCTCCGTCACGCGACCACGCACACGCGCGTCCAACGCGGCGCTGTAATTTAGATGAGGATCTGGCAGCCCGCGACAAAACGAGCTTCATTTAGCCGGCCATTTTTCGCGCACCTACCACACGTTTCACATGCAGCCGTATTTTTGCACCTTCAATTACGGGCGCCTGTTTTCAACGAGCCGCTGCTAGTAGAAACGGTGCGAAATATTTAACGATTCGTTCATCGATCTCGTTCCTCTCGTTACGTTTGTTTCTTCCACTTCATTATTATTGTCATTGTATCGATCGGTTGGAACAGTGGTTCGAAGGCTTTTTGTTGGCATAGTGAAAGGGATGGTTGTTGTTTTGTATCTAATACTGATTTCGAGTAAGTATGTCTGGTTTGGTTCTAGTGGAAGTTAAATTATGTTTATGAAATTGACTCACGATGATACTTTTCTGGAAGGGATATCGTTGAATATTAATGTTTATTTCCATCGTTGGATCATAGGCAATTTAAATGGTTTGAGTTGGATTATTCCGTTAGATCACATCATTTTTATTTGATATTGCGCGCGAGTCGAACCATTTGATTTCATCGATTACTCGATTATAATTTTCTACTTTGAATCTTTATTAACTAAAATACAAGATATGAATTAAGACGAATTCTTTTGTTTAAATTAACCCTTGTAGCTTATTTATCATACCGTAATGCAAATTGAGGGTTAACATGTAAAATTCTACGTACGTGTATGTTCTCAGATATAAAATATTAATTCGCCTTTCCACCTCGATATTGCGAATCTTTCGTAGAGTTAATTTTGCTGTCTGAAAATCGATTTCAGCTGTCTGATTAATATTCACCGTCACATTTCCAACGATATAATAATGTATCGTTCCGAGGTAAATCGGAGACGCTCTGGGTGGTACATAAATATTTTTCCCGTTTGTCACTGCTGTACGATAAAAGAGCGTTCTCCGTGGTTCTGCTAGGCGCTAGCTAGACAAAATACTTTAACAAATGCAAGCAAGTCTTCGAAACATCGTAAATCCACCGAATATTGTTTCGTTTCTCTGAAAAATTGACCATCAGAAATGTTAACGATATTTATAGAAGTTGGTCGCACCTCGTGGTTCCTTTATCTTTTTTCCTTCTCTGTCCACCGATATTAAGCGTAAATCGTGACACCTATAGTTTTAATATATACAACGGATGGAGCGTGCAGCCATTTTATTGGACGGTTCAAGAAGGGGAACATGAATTTTTTTCTGGCCGTGGAACCGATGCCTCGTACGGCCCCCTTGTGAGAGCCCTCATCAAGCTTTAGTTCCTACTTAACTCCGGTTATATATGTAAACGCGACCAAATCGTTAACAATCTTGCCTGCATTTTCTACAGCCCACAGGCCACGTAGAAACTCAAGTCCGTGGAATGTGGCCGGATCGTCGTTAATAGTCTGTGAAGATCATAACTCTCTGGATGGCTGTCTTACTCATCCAGTCCCGGATGGCCTGTTCCTCGAAACGGTGTCGCAGGAATTAGCCCAGAGGATCTCTATTGACGTACTAGCACCCCTTCAGGTAGTCGGTTTATCGTGCAGTCGGTGTTAAAGTTAGAATAAGCCGGATAAGGAAAGTGCGAGGTGAAAAGTTACACTGTACGGTGTGTATTCGTATATAGGCGGTTGTTCCTTCGCGTTCGATCTGCGTTCGATCACGTGAAATCGAGAAGATTCACGAAGGTTCTGTGACAATTATGGAAATGACCGTTCTTTAGATTTCTGATGATGCATCGTCCGAAATAATATTAAATTTAGAACGACGAAATTTGCATTACTGTCAATGCAACAAAAATTACAAATAATAATAAATTTCGAAATAATTCAAAATAACAAGGGTTTGATATGTTGCCGATAATTCAAATTGCTTAGAATTCGAGCGAAATCGTTCGCAACGTAAAACGAAAAGCGGTAGTGGCGCTGTTACCATACGACAAAACAATCAGCCGAATACCATCGATATGAAAGTGATCTTCTTTTTAGTCAAGCGAATACAAGGACCGTGAACGCAAAGTAATATAAAATTGAATAGGCATTCTCCTTTCGTTATGCATAGTTCTTTTTGTTCCTTCGATACATTTACTGGATATGCGTGTTTTGGTACCATATTTACGTATATTAATTTTATTTACGTATATTACTTAGCACCAGAAAATAATATAGTTTTGGAGGAGAATAATAATAATCCCCTATACATAATCCACGATAATCGCCTAGTAGTAATCATAGACATTATAATTACGACGTTTCCATACCCCATCGAGTTCGAACATGAAACGAGATTAGAAAAGATCAACCGCCTAACCGATTCCTCCACTTCGACTCGCAAACGAATAATACCATTCTTCGGGTAAATCGAAACATCTCTATCGAAATGGCCGCCAACAGTTCCACCCTTCCACGTGATTCTCTCTCTATAAAAGAAAGCAAAAAACGTTCAAGATTCGACGACGTCGAGGCTATCGGTCAATTTAAAATTCGACGAGAGTTGCATCGAGCACGAGGAAGGTCCTCCGTGGATCAGCGGCAATAAGAGGACGAGAAAACAAGGGAAAAGGGCACACTGGGGGTGAGGCGAAGATATAGGGGAGGGGGTAAAAAAGGAGCACATGTTGCCCCAGGGAATTGGACCAATCAGGAGCACCGGTTCCAGACGTGGCACACTATTAATCCCAGGGGATTTGCCATGGGGGTTTTTGCGTTCGTGATCCGAACTCGGGGTGGCGTTGCGGTTGCTGCTGCGGTTTGATTTATCTTGGGCCGCTTCTCACGCAACCGCGATAACTCACCGGCCCTTAATTTCTATTTTTCACCTCGTCTCACCCTTCTTATTCGCAGCGTTCCCCGCCGTGGGACACGCTCCTGCGCCTACGTAAACGCGATTCGATTTCGATTCGATCCGATCTGATCGAGGAGGAGCACACGGTTTTTCGATGCTTCCGCATCCAGTACGATCGACGGGTTAATTGCACCTTCGGGAGCGTTCTTGCGGTTGTTACTCGATCGGTCGCTGGATTCGATGGAGCCGGTTAAGTGGGCGCCACTAGCGATTCGAATCAATGGAGTCGCTGGTTTATTAACCTTCTGATTGTAGACGTGAATCTTCAACTTCGTTCGTTTTTACTTTGGATGGATAGATACGGGAGAGATACAAGGCTTTCTCATTTACTTTATGATGGAAAATTGTTTCAGAAATCGGAATTGTCAGAAGAATATCTTCCGTTATTATCTTATCGATTTTACGAATTAAAATTCAAAGAAATTGGTTCAGTTATAATAAATTTAAATATTAGATGACAGAATATATAACTATTGAACGATCGAGAGTAAAAAGTAAATTTTTGGGGGGAAACCTTCGTATCGTAAAAGATTAATCGATAATTATTTACAAAGCGGACGACCTCGACGACTTCAAAAACCTTGAAATAAATTGTCAAAATCAACTATTCACGAACAACTTTTCCTTATATGTTACCGTCGCTCGACTTTAGTTTCCGAAATATTGGCAACAAACTTCGGTTCAATTTACATTGCGATTACACCCCATTTCGCTATATCCATCCTCGCGGCATCCGTACTTTTATATAAATCAACCTAAGTCATTTTCGATAGTCATTTTTTACTGATATAAGAAAGAGAAATCAAAGGATTAGGTCTAGGGTAGATAATTTATTCGACCGCCGTCAGGCTGTGAAATAAGTTATTGCATAATAAGTCAGATACAATTCATACTAAACTTTATATGGAAACTTAAAATAATAAAAAATTAAGAAAATAAAATTCATACTAAACTTTATATTCGAAATGCGAAACTTTTGCGAGTATCTCGAAAGCCAAGCGACTATAGCCAAGCGACGCGACGGTAACACGTGCAGGAGAAAGTTTTTTAAAGTGTCCACTTTGACCACAAATTTCAAAAACATTTAAATCGGCGACGTCATTCCTTCGTACGTAACAATTGTTAAAAGAAATTAGCTAAAACAACTAAAAATATTCTAAGAATCATTTTTTCTGAATCGCGCGTCATTTTATTACCCTATGAAATACTTAAACCAGTAGCCTAGATATATCTCGTGTAAGCAGATATAATTAACATCTTGTACGAGATATCGATGCAATATTAGATACGAGTCTTAATGAATTTAAAGTATTGCGATTGTAACAACGATTAGCAGAGATCGCGTGTCTTATAAAGAGAGCGTTTAATTCTACTCGTTTGTTCCATACTTAAGGAGTTAATAACAAACAACGTTCGCATTGTTTCATATTAGTCGATGGGATTAGTTTCCTCTCTAACTGTGCTCGCTCAGAAAATCAGGTCTGACTTCCCGTTTCCTGTCACGTATTAAGTTGATCGTAAGAGAATTCTATATTTACCATTACACAGGCTCCGATCGATAGATACTACCTGTGATTTAGATGGTATATTAAGTGTCTGGTTATTGAACGCTCGATTCCCGCGCGATACATCATACCGATCGCGGCATCATGGATCTGTTATCTGTTACGGGCGCTACGGACGCGATCGTTTGTCAGAACGACATGGTAATATGATTGATCGAACATCGGTCTATTAGAAACGGTAAAAGAGATCTTGCTCGTCCAAACTGGGAACCGCTAATGGAATCGAATGCGTCATCCCTTTATCGAACGTTCCATTCGTTGCGATCGTTGAATTTGCCTTCGAATCAACGATTTCGATGTTTTTATCTTTGAGAAAATTCTGTTTCTATTGTCGAAGAATATTTTTATATCTATTATAGCTTAATTTTGTATTTATGCGTCTTTGCTTGCGATCTTTATTTAAACATTAGTATATGTTGTATCGTGAATAGTGATTTCATGATCTAAATATGGGAAAAAAGATAAAATTTAAGAATATATCGAAGAAACTTTGATTTTTATGTCTATATCATTTACAGATGTTGTTTGAAATACTTATACCTATCTCATGTTTACACATTGCGGTGTGATTATTTCACACAAAATACCAATTGTTCGATGAGCCACGCCACAAAATTCTTATTAGAGATTACGTGATATTTCCGTATAATTTCATTCATATGGAAACTATAACTGAAAATTTCAATCGCAACTGAATAAACAAAATCACAGCGAACAAAATTTCTACCTTGCGATCATTTGCATTGAACAGATGAATGCGACGAGTCCAAAAATCAATAGATGCAGAGAATCGCTAGAAATTCGATCTGGAAGCCACTTCCAACGTCCATCCTTCGTGGAGAATGAGAAAGTAAGGGAAGAACAGGGGTGGAGTTGGATTCTTCTGAAATGGGAACCTATGAAGGGCCTATGAAAAGGCGTCGTACACGAACGAAAAAAGTAGCAAAGAATCTTGCAAATGACGATGCGATGACGATGCGCGTGTTGTCGGTTCGTAAGGGAAATGAATAACGATCAGCACCGTGGCCATTCGACTCCGCTTGTCTGTCAGCGGGACCATTATCGATTATGATAGCCGCTCGTCATGATCAATCAGGGAATCTGGAACTCGCTTGAGTCATTCGTCTTCCGCTCGTTCGCAGCCTGTCGATCCTTGATTCACGTGGTTGTTGTTCGATTACCCTTTGAACATTTGGTTGTAAATATTCCGTGAGACGAGCTGTTAGCCTCGTTAATGTTATTGGTTATACACTGGTTAAATTCACGTCGAAGTAGTAGTACGAGAAATATTGTTATAGTTAGGTCTTTATTAAGTTGTAAAAGATTACGGTAGCGCTTCGTCAACTAGCCGTCGCTATATCCGGTTTATAGAACCAATTTTATCGAGTGGGTTTTGAAATCTTTTTACAGAACTACGATACGTAATATCATTAGTAAAATAGTACAAGTTACAAGTTATAGTAATTAGCGGAAAATTCTCCAATACGGAGTCGAATGTTTCTACGAATTTTCTTTAATAAAATTGAGGAAATTCATTTTCAACGTGCATTTCGATTCATTATAATTTTACGTGAAAGGCAGTATCGACTAAATGGTCACCTGTGTATAGAAAGGTGTTTTTTAAAAATTGCAAGACTTTCTAAATATTCTTGATGACATCTGAATATAGTATATTTAAAGGATCGAACATTTTGTCAATTCATTAATATTAAGTTGTAAATTATTACAAAAAGTCCTTGGTGTTACGTGTATACTCAATGAAAAAGAAGAATAGGTACTCGTGATTTGCTACACATACATATACTTTCAACAAATGTCCAGACAAGGTTCCAGTGACTCTGTCCGATTAACGAAATGTTATTGCTAATGTATCTTTCTAAATACACGACCGACAATGAATCTAGAATTTTGTAACGAAGCCTACACATTATCGAGGCTTAAGAATATTTAAAAGAAAATTCCTGTCCCTGCTATTTAATTAAAGATTATTATACGAAGGAAAAGTAGATAAGCATAGTTTAAACTATTTTTTACCCTTCGGAGTTTCACCGACAATTATCTCGTTAATTCTATCAGCTGTTCGAAGACAACAATTGGCTGGTTTCAATTTAGACAATTGCCTGCATAATTGGCTCGCGTTGCTCTTTTTAAGTCCCAAGATGGACGCGGTGCATGTTTCATTCGCGATTAATCCCTGGGCATTTCCAGGCCCGCAATTACCCAAGATATCTTCCCGAGAGACCTCCGGGCCAACCTCGTTTTTACCTGATCGCCTTTTTCAGTTTCACCAATGAGCAAAATCGTTTCGTCGTGGTGCCACGATGGTCCCCAAATGGCCCTGAAAAACTCCACACACGATTTCCCAATTTACTAGCGAATTCCATCCGTAAGATCGTATTAATACGTCCAGTTGCAAAAAACTTCTAATTGCCGCATTGTAATGGACGACCACGGATCTTGAATTCCACGAAGATTCCTTGCGATCGTTTTAACGTCAGGCTCGCGACGCTTTACGAAAATGGCAATTTCGTTCGTCCCGCGTCGCACATCTTTTTTTCCTCTTCTTTCCTTTTCTTCTTTCTTTTTTTTTTCACCGATGAAACCGAAGGAACTTGTCAGATCCTGCCGGCAATTCGATCCTACGTAATTACGTCTTCAGCGTCTCGTTCGCCTCGGTTTCGTGTCCGTATCGAACGATTCTATTACGACGTGGACTACCTTCGAAGCGGCTCGAATTCAACCGATGAACAACGTACTTACATTGGTGGCCGGGATCTTTTCTTATTGGCCAATGAAAGACCAGAAAGAGCTTCTCTTTCTCTTTGTCTAGCCGAGATACGAAAGAATAATTTTGTCCTTAAAAAAATCGATATTCTGATATAGGAGTGGAGAAATCATTGAACTCTTCGTTTCTGCATATATGAAATCTAATTGATCAAATTTGCAACCATCTATAGAAAAAAAAGTAATCAAATTAACGTGCATCGAGGATATATAACTGTACATAGTATAAACCCGTATAAAAAATGTACAGTTACGAGTTAGTTAAGTTTGTTGACGAGGAGTGTAAATAAAATGGAAACGAAATGGAGAACAGCTGTTTGGTGATCGGTGAAAGGACTGAGAAGATATGATTAATGGAAACGAGCATAGTTAAAATTGTTTCATTAAAAGTCGATTGAAATCAATTAAGAGGATCGTACTAATAGGTGAGACGTTGTGTCAATATTATTTAAGCAAAATGAAGTCTGAATTACTTGTATAGCGTCGCATCTGTTCGTTCCATATTTGTACAGTTGTACGGCGCCGAACAATCGTTCGCGCCTCGATTCTCGAAGACTCTCTTGTCATTTAGCAAAAGGAAACAAAAATGGTCGGAAACCACTCGCTGGTACGTACGATCATAGTTTCTGGGATATTTTTCGTACGAGAATGTTACACTATCAATCTTCCCGTGTCTGGCAATGAGAGCTCACCAAGGATGAAGAACACTTGAATCCACACAGTGTTCCTTTCGTCGTTACATATGGCTCTGGCTTTGTTCGTGGCTAACGATTTTACCTTTCTGTTCGCGATCATCGTTTGTCTTTGGGCTTGTCAACCGCGTGAGTCATTACTCGGTCGCTTAGATTGCTCCGTCAGGTCTACAAGTGATTATTATCTAATTACATGCCTGGGAAAAGGAAGAGAGAAAGCTAATATCTTTCACTCGAAACTCTGTTCAGGCAAATCCTAGCAACAGAAACTCTAAATAATCGTTTCAAAATCGCACGGGTATGTGTAAGCTTGAAATTCCTATTTGTTCCATTTAATTATCGTTTGCAATTAAAAATCCTTTCCGGGTCCGCGTCTAATCGATTATCGTGAGAACAGGAATCTCATTAATAATGGAATGAAAAGTCCCTTATCGAGCATGACACACTCTCTTCCTTTTATACGGCGTTATTCATCAATCAAATTCTTATATTTAAAAACGTTATGAATAGAAATTTCAGTAATTCAATGTATCTAAAATTCTAACTGTTATTTACCTCGAATTAACTTTCAGAACAATGCTAATATCGAAATAAGTATTTTCGCTGTAACACACTCGTTCTCCATTCCCAAAGATACAAGATCATGAGTAAAAATTTTAGTAATCCACTATGTAACATTCCAACAACTATCGAGTTTTAATAACAGAATAAAATTTTCCATAATTTTCCCCCATTCCCAATTACCAAAAAAAAAAACAATATTACGGTTAAAAATTTTAATAATTCAGTACATCTAAGGTTCTAAAAATTAATTAGCTCGAACAAATTTTATAAGCTACTAAAGCGAAACAAGAAAATAACAAATTTCCACTGTAGCGCCTCTCGTTCCCTATTCTCAGATGTACAACGTGGTTGTCGACATTATTGTATAAAGAAGTCACAGAGCCGCGAATGAAGAAAGAACTATAAATAAAAAAAGCAGGAAAAAAGGAGAGACGATTCCATTGACTCGCGAAGGAGGACTCTATAAACGCTAGACCTTTCGGTAGGTGGAGCCTGGCTAGCCAGGGTGTGGCCCCTGAGGAAACCAGGGGTTGTTAGTACACGCAGGAAGCATCGGTAGAGGGGCTGAAAATGATTTAGGTTCTTTGTAGAAGGATGGTGGGGAGGGCATTGGCCGAGCACGTAGGGGGTTGGTTTCAATATGAGCCAGCTGGCGCCTCACACGGGGATCATCGCTGATACCTATGTTCCATTTCGGTGGAAGCCGGCTTTACGTCCCACGTTTTGTGTACGCACCCTGGAAAAAAAGGCAACGGTCTCGCGGATGATGCCTGGCAAAACGATGACGTCTGGGAAACCGTAACTGCTGGGGAATCTACGTTCGAGGGGTTGACTTTACTACGGAGGAATCGTGGCAGATTCTGAGAAATCACGAGAAATATTTTATTACAAACTGGGGTTGGACGAAACGCAAGGGTTGTCATTCTAAAGGAGTATTATCGCAACCTTGATGAAGGGTTGTCTCAAGTATTAATATGGATCATTTTTCCTTTTGCTAATTTTAATATTCTGCTTTTTTCAATTTGGCTACGTAGGCTACGTAGGCTACGTAGGCTATGTAGCAATCGTCGAATTTTTCTGAACGACCGGAAGCGTTTTTACAAATTAAGGAGGCTACTGTGATCGTGTTTTGTCTGTAACTTTAAGTAGGAGGTATTTACATATACTGCGGAGGTCTCATACATGAGTATATGTATGCATATTCAAATCATCACACGCCAAATTGATTTGTCACTTCGCGAATATTCTAGAGCATACCAAAACATATTAGTTTCTAATTAATTCTCAGAATTTGACATACGTTAAATTGTTGGAACTTGTTCTCGTACAGCAATTTCACACTTATAGCTGGTCATTCGAGAAGTATTCCAGATATATAGTAGAACGCAAATTTCTAAAACGCACGTGACACAAAATCAGTATTTGTTCTATCCAACCCTGAAAAAGAAATGTACCGGCGATTTCTCTGTATAAAAGAAGATAGGAAAAACACGAAAGACGAGAAGATGAATGGCTGGACGCGCGTGTCCTACCAGCAGGGCGCAGACTTCACCGACGGAGAAGGAATCGAGGAGATACTGCGCCCTTGGGGCGACAATGAAAGGGCCGGGACATCCGAAAACACGGCTACCGCCCACTCGATCGTTTGTACATTGGCATTGTCGTTCTGTTGTTGCCGCTGTTGCCGTGCTCGCTGTCGACGTTACCGCAATGCACAATGAGCGTCAGCGGCCGTCGACAAAAGGGACAGATTTGTCCTAGCGACCACCCTACATGATCGTCACAATGGGACGATACGTTTTAGAAGTCCACGTGTGTCTCTCAGTATCGAGTTCACGGGCCGCTTCTTGTTTGAGAACTTTTCATTTTCTTCTATTTGTGTTCTTTACCTCGTGTTTGGACATTTGTTAGTTGGAATTGTTTTTCTCTGCTTTATATATTGTAGGGGTAGGTTTTTGATAAATGTTTTAACTTCGGACGTTCTCTATAGTTCATTGAAAGTTTTAAATGAAAAAATAACGAGGCAAAATTAATTCTAGTTTCCAACTCGTTTCTTCTTTTACGGCACTCAATCATTAAACGAAGAATTTCCTAACTACGTCAGTATGTTATGGATAGCAAATTATCTGCTTGTCTAATTTATTTCTAAATAGATAGATGTAGATATATACGTACAGCAATCAATTCATTGCTATACTATGTCATAAATGCAACTCCAATGCTGCTATTGTTAGACAACTTACTTGATTTGGATATTGTTAAAAATGTGTAGAGCCTGCTTAAGCTATTTTTGTACTTGTTTCATAACACCGCGTTATTCGATTTAAAAAAAAAAGATTCGAAATGTTTAAGACAAAATAACAAGTACGTAAAGCATATACTGTGAAACAGTATGTGAAGAGTATGAGCTGCAATCAAGACTAATTATCTTCACTATTATATACAAAGCCTATTCGCGCCTCAATTTCCAATGGTCCTGTAATTTCATGGCCAGAGGCTGTGCATTACTACATACGTTATTCTCCAATTTACGAGCCGAAGACATCCTTATCGATCCTCGAAAGTCTGCTTCTTCGTTAAACATTTCTTCTGGTTGGTCTATCGTTCTACTCGTGGCTCTCATGACACGCAACGTAACTCCACATGTCTCAAAAGTCACCGACACAATGAGACGAACGACGTGAACCATCTAACAGCCACCTTTCCAGCACCTGGCAGCCCTGAAGCGTTCGCCATAGAAATCGGAAATACAAATTGTCCGGGCGAACGTCGCGTGGTACTGGGAAAAGCCACAAATCACCCGTTTCTCCCTCTACCTTTCCTCTTCTCTATTCTTCGATCCACCATAGCCAGCCACGATCCGATCTAAAATGACGCTAACGAGGCTGCTTCTCGCCGAGCTGACGGCCAACTTCCAACAGACTTTGCATAGGTGCTACACGAGTCCACGAGCTTATTGAATCGCCAAGCAGATAGGCTTCTCGCGCTGGCTGCTCGGTGAGAATGGGAACGTGCAGAATTGACGTTTGAAAATTGATCGTCTTCCTTAGATCTTGAGGACTTAATTGGGATACGTGTTTGACTTTAAATGTTCCAGATTCTGGGTATATAATGTTCTAAATATTAATTAAAAACTATTGACGTTAATGTATTAAATATAAAGTCACGCTTCTTCGTATTTATTAAGTTTCGTGATTATTTCTACTTGTTGTTGGACAAATTAACAAACTACTTCACTCTTTTCCAAACTAAATCCTCTCTCTCTCTCTCTCTCTCTCTCTCTCTCTTTCTCTCTTTATTTCCCTAATGAACCTCCTCCCACCAAAAGTCTCCGTCGAACAGTAGTTTCTTCGGTTGCTGAAAATGGAACACGCAAGTATCCTCCTACAGCAACCGGCTACTTCGATACCAATATGAAAACAGCAGAAACAAATAAAAAATCAAAGATTTAGAAAATGAAAAAGTGGAATGAGACAGAAATAAAAAAGAAGACACAGCTTGGCATCTAGGTCCGGTCGAGGTCTTACGGTTGTCTCTAGTAGCGATTGTCGGGATCCGAGCACGTACGAGAGAGCCGATTAGCCTGGAGATCGTGTTATATTCCCCGTGGGCGAGGGCAGTCGCGAGGCGAAACGGACGATCCTGCTCGAGGACATAATTTACGCTGGGAAAGGGCGAGTAGCGACAGCATTAGTAGCTAAGTGGGATCCTACGTTATCCTATATCCCCGGCGTGGATTGCGTCTGTACGTGTACGTAGACACAGTGTGCCCGGGGACTCACGATACGCGCTCCTTCGGGTGATTCCTATCTGCCGCTGGCACCCGCCACGCCGGCAACAACACCGAGGCCCATTCAGATTACGATCTTCCCTTCCTCTAAGCGACCACGAGAGAGCCGGAGAAGGCAACCGTTTAAGGCTGCGAGAAAAATGAACCGACTACGATGCGCGCTTATTGTTGCGCGTTTCTTGGCTACCACCACCGGTGAATCGCAAACTCGCCGCGACACCTCCGTCCAACCGTTTGGTACCACTTTCCCGAGTACGTGGAAGGGTTATTACCATTTTGCTTGGCGAGCTCCTTTGTCTTCGGCAGAATCGTAGATCGTTGGATCGAGGGTGGAAAGTGGATAAAGGATGGCTGTTGGGAGAGAAAGGAATTTTGGAATCGGAATCGATTAAGATCGGAAGAAAAAACTTTCTAATGGTAATAGTCGCGTGATACGATCGCAAAGATTGGGAGGAAGCGTCGATAAGGTGAGGTATTTTGAGTTTGGAATTAATTAAAAATGAGTGGAAATAGCTTTCAATAATAACGATTCCACGATATGGTTGCAAACGTTATAAGAAAGTTTTCGCAATGATTGTTAGCGGATATTCGTGAATTTTGAAACTATAATTAACCAAACTGAGTAGATACTTTTTCCAGTAACTTCACGGTGTATTCAGTCACAAACGATACAAAGAAATCCGCATCACACGTTCATTGGAGGAAACGCACGAAGAGTTATAGTATTCGAATCGATCAAAATTGGTTGTTACTACTCGAATATTAATAAAAACCGTAATGTAGTCTCAGACGCTGTAAAGAAATTCTCCTGACTAGTCATAGTAGAACGCGAATGAAACAAACTTTGGCCTTTGATATTCGATAAAAACTCCTTTCAATGATAATAAGTCACGATACAGTCGCAAGTTCTACAAAGAAGTTCCTTATTTCAACACCAAAGACGGTCCCCCGCGATATTCTACATTCTCTCACACAATCGCAACGCAAAAAGACGACTATAAGAGTAACCGGCGCTTTGCAACACGTATCGCGAAGCGCGAGAACAGGCGTCGACGCGAGAATCGAGCAGAAAGGCATCAAAGAGTATCGGTCCGTTGGAGACAAGGGTCGGTGACACACGATGCTCGAGGAACGTGGCGTCTTCCTCCCGAGCCGGGATTTACATTTACCTGTGGAACGATCGCCGAGACCAGACGGCATTGAATCGTCAGTCAATGTGAAATTTAAACGTAGAATCGCGTCCGGAGGGCCGCGAAGAGGCGACCAAAGGCGAGATAGGTATCCGAATACATTAAAGCAGGTTCGAAGCGCGGTGCATGGGATTGTCGAGGCCTGGTGAAGGGTTTTTGGTGGCCGATAGTCGGCAAGAAAGTCCCGTCAATTAATTAGAGGCAAAATGGCCACCACGGGGGAACCGGTGGACCACCATTTTATCTGTTGGAGCGCAGCACCAAGCCGGATTCGACGTTAAGCGTCGAACGTAGTCAGTCGTAAAGTAGAGATAAGTCGCCGCCTACCAGAAAGGATAGCCGAAACGGCAGCAGCAGCTGCGCCCGCAGATATTATGGCGCCGAAAGGGGGCCGGAGAGGATAAATCCCCGGTAGATTAGATCGTGGGCCTGACTTCTCCTCGAGCTTTCCAGTCTCGTGAAACTTTCGGCCTTAACGTTTAAACTACCACTGGTCATCCCCCTTTCTCCCCGTTGTTCGTCCTATCGCCGTGTTCTTCTCGCTGATGGCGCTGACCACCTGGACGAGAACGAATATCGCGCCACGCTGCTTCCAAATCCTCTTCCTTTGCGATCGTGACGCGTTTCCCTCCTGCATCATTTAAGCGTCTTTTGTACTAACGCTCGCGATCGGATGACTGAATCACTTTAGATTAGAAGTCGATTAAACGAGGGAAAAAATTCATCATTATTCGTGACTTTGAAAATTGTAGAATAACTTCTCATAAGCGTGTTTTGGAGGCTACCAGAAACAGCCTTAGAAAAAGATCTCGAAAGCGTTTTAGATGTTATATATATATATATATATATATATATATATATATATATATATATATATATATGCATTAAAGAGATGTAGTGTGGTAATTAGATGACGAGAATGTACATGGTCAAATAGTAAAACCTTTATTCTTACACTATGTCTATCGCCTTTTCGTTCGTTCGTAATTCGCAGTTCGTAATATATTAACTCTTCGTATCGGGATCTGTTTCCTTGTAACCTATCGAACCTTCCTCGCTCCGCACCGATCTGTAACCGTCTATGCTTCGTTTCATCTATGAGTTATCCTCGTTCGAAGCCGGGGTGACGTTTTTGCGTTTAACTCTGTTTTGATCCCCTTGTTGTTAGTAATTAGACGGTTACCCGTAAACAGTGTCCTTGGTGGGATTTGAACGATAGATCAAAGTCGTGTGCCGCTACAGAGGATAATGTGCTGGCATAAACATCTATTTAAAAAGAAATATAATTTCGAAATTTATTACCCTATTGTTTATATACCTAATAACAAAGTATTTATGAAGGAAAACCAGATACAACAAGGTTAGGGTTATACTAAAAATTCAATCTTATGCACTGTACAGAATAATTCAAATATCGTGTGTTTCAGATCTAATAAGGTGAAATATCAGAAATGGAAAAATAATTCGAATAGCTGTACGATACTCCTATTAGCCTAACCTAATTCACAAATGTTTCAGTTTGTTTGAATCTTTTCGTTATTGAGAAATAAACTTCGCTACGTTATACGGTAATTTCATTTTCTTATCGAACGTTATCGTCTCTTATTTGGGTAACCATTTATTTGGAATTCATTTTAGATAACTCGGTGATATTAGTTTAAATGAGGAAATTTATAATCTCGAGGTAAAGTGGCCGTGTCGGATCGTATAAATAAATGTAATTCAACAGTTTAGACGGGTTTCGACATCGTTGAACGTTCGTTCGGCTTCCCTGAACACACGCGCCATTTTAATGTTGACCAGCGTGAACGCGGTTTACGCCCGTTAAAGGAAATAGCTCTCGCGTTTCAGACGTTCACGTAACAACGAGCCGTTGAAAAAGGTAGCGTGTCGGATTTTCTATGACGAGCTGCCACCGATCCGTTAACTCGCTACATTCGTGAGCAACGATGCTTACCCAATCGAAACGGTAACAAGAATTTCCCTGTGCAATTACAATCGATTACATGATAAATAAGGGTGGAGGATCGGTTGAAAGAAAAGCTCTGGATGGTCGTTGATTTATAAACAAAAAATTCTCCGAGCACGCGTGTGATGTTTTGCTACCAATTAATCTAGATAAAGCGATTAGAGACGCGAGTAAGTGACAAGTAAATTACAAGTTTGATTCGATGATCGATGATCGCGTCTTTGTTTCTAAAGTATAATACGTATATTTGTATATTTGTATAACGTTTCTACCGTTTCTTGGTACAACAGCGCTTTCTCTAAAGTGACTGTACCATTAAGAAATATGCACAGTTTAGTAAAAACATCGGAGCGAAATTTATTTGCGAGCTATGCTTTTTGTTCCAATTACGGCGTCGCTGTTTCTGAAATCCAAGAAACTTCATGTCTGAAATATATTTTTAGAATCAATCGAAGAATACTCCTTGCCGTTAAGTTCGCGAAATACTACACTACAACACTGGAAGTCGACATATCGTGACTAACGATAAGAATAATCTTTCTTTAAATGTTTCATTAGCCGGCGAATTTTATCTGCAAGCATCGTAATTCGTATTAGTCGTACTGAAATACAGACTCCGTATTTATCTACCTAAACACAGCAATTGGCTCGATTTTTCCAAAGTTTCAGTCGAATATATTCGATAGAGTGTCAAAATTATTCTGAAAAATGAATCTTCGTGCGGCAAAAAGTACTTTGAACTCTGTAAAATCTTGCGGGCCACTTGCGGCTCACTCTGTACATAGGTACTAGATGCACCATGAAGAAAAATCGTTCACGGTGGATGCTCTCACCGATTATTTTCACGTGGATTTAGTTATCGTCGACAATGACGCAAGGATAAAGGAAACCGGGGAAATAAAAAAGGAACAATATAAAATACCAACAAGAAATCCAAAGAGATTAAAGAAGCAAATAAAAAAAATTAAGAGACATAGAGGGAAGTGAAATTAAGTGAAACAGGGGAAAGGAGGGAGAACAGCACGCACGATAGTTCGAATAAAAAGCGATAAAATAATTAAACCAACGACTTGAACTGGCGTGGAGACTCGCATAATTTCACACGAAAGCGTCGATACTCGGTGCAAGGCTTGTCAGAGAGGAAAGTTGACGTGGAGGGCGATGAATAAAGAGAAGAGAACGACCATGTAACCATAAACGAACGAGGATATAACGTGACTAGTTAGGTGTAATTTTAATTACGACGATACACACACTCACACATACTCATACAAACATATTGGAATTATAATATTAATAAGCCATTTGGGAATTTATCACCCGACCGATCTAAACGAGAAAATAATTACGCACGATGCTTCTTAAAATTCACATCTCGTGCCATCCGTGTCTGATCTATCCACCTTATTTCACTTGCGCGTTCGTATGAAAAACACACGCTTTTACCGGTGGGTTTATTCAAACCTTTCAACGCAATCTTTCAAGGGAACCATTCGGCCAGGCTATCTTTCTCAAAGAGTGCTTCAAGAACAGGAATATTCGTCTTGCTCGGCGCGTAATTTCTCACGAAATCGGTGAGATGGTCGAACAAGATCATGATGGTAAAAGAAAGAGAGGAAATAATGGGAGGGAAGGACGGAATATAGGAAGGGGAAGAAAGAATCGGCCGGTTTCACGGCAAAGAGACAGGGGGGCAATTTGTTCGCTAAAAGGGAGAGCATAATAATGCAATTATGCGCCAGCTACATACACGGCTGGCGCGATTCTTATTAACAGGCAATATTTTAATCCCAAATTGGATTTAATGATCCCGTAATTCGGGGCGAGTTGTTGTTGCTCGAGGGGTGCCCCTTCGTCCACTTTGTCCCAGATATTGGACGCCGCTTCCGTTGATCGAGCCGCTCCACACGCTCTCTACGAAAAATGGAGAGACGCAGTCACGGCACCAGTGAAACGTCTGGATCATACGAGTTCGACGTAAATTACGAACCGGTCGGAGCCGACGTGCACAATTAGTCGCGATTATTGCACGGTAGAAATCCATGATTATTTTAATATCGAAGGAAATGACGGTTTGCATCGAGCATTTACGAAAACGGAGCTTTCTGAGATCGTTTATAGGTGTTCATTGAGGAATGTTCGGGGAAATCGAAGGGCGGCATGAACGTTACAATGAGAGATAAAAGTATTCGTATAGTTGGAATGTAGAAAAAAAACAACAAATACCTTTTGGAAAATTGTACTCTTAGGATTCTTTTTTAATCTATAATTTTTTAGAAGAAGAAAATTGAGTGAAAGATAACAGTTTTACATAAGTGTATCTACTTTGGAATTGACGATTTTGCTTCATAGCCTGAATAAGATCGCGTTACCTAATATTGTTCCTGTTTAATGGATATCAACTATTTTTTCATGACGTCACGTCCTCCTAAGTATCTTTCTTATTCTTTACATAGAAAAAGTTGATGATCGATATAACCACATATATGCTAATAATATATATAATAACAATAATTGAAGAAATATATAAAATCTAAGTACAGATTTGTTTCATCCATTAGATATTAAGAAAAGTCCTTCGCTTTAAACATTTTATATATTTTTGCACGCTGTATACATTCTGTACGTACTTAGATCTTTAAATTTCCGATCAGTACATAAAGTTATCCACAATCTAATAATCAGAACAAGGATCCTATTCCATTAAACGAATGTACCCAACTCCCGAACTCATCCCCCAAAATAATATCACCCCTCATCCAACAGCATATTCTCTCACCTATAAAAGCCGACAAACATCCTAAACGTCGTGCACAGAACAACGACCATAAGAGAAATCGCTTATTACTCGTAATATCCGATGTGCAGCTGCACCAAGCAACCCTCTGATCCCTCACTTTTTCTCTCTGGAGTGCATTCATTTCGGCGAGAGTTCTCGAGGGCGTGACGAGAAGATACGAAGCAGAGGCGAAGCTCAGAGTGGGGGAAAAAAACTGATTGCAGGTACCCACGAGCAGCACTCAATTCAGATAATGGAATGACTTGATCGCGGCGGCAGCTTCGTCTTCTCGCGCTCTCAAGGTACCTTTACCACGCCGGAATAAATTGGCCGCGCGGGCTACGTCACTTCCAACGCCTACCAAACACGCTCCGCGAATAAATTTGTATCCCGGCTTCCTCTTTGCTCGTCCTTTTGTCGACCGTGCTTTCTCCATCCCGATATTAAATCGATCGACTTCGAATTCACCACGCTTCCGTGATAAACTAGACGATTTTTGGTTCGTCACTTTATGAAAGATCATCAGAGATTTGACCTCTATTCGAATAAGCGTGGTTATCTTTTCACCAAGCAAAAATGCAGATTTCGCTGAGCATGTTTAACGCGTGGACCACGCGTCCCATTTTCATTTCCTGCGATATTGCGTATACGTATAAATAATTTTCATACAATAGCTGTCCTTATATCGTGGAACCTCACATATATGTTCAGTATGAATTATTATAAAACACTTTTCACATTCAAATTTTCACATTTATTTTTCACGTTCGAAACAATACCATATATATATAGTATTGTATATATTTATTGTATATATTTGTGTATATATAGATATATACATACACACACACACAAATTACACATATATATATGTAATTTAAAAATACCTATCTGTCGACTTTAATGCCCCATTGTAAATGTGTCAAATGGATAAAAAACAGGCTAGTATGCCGATTGTCGCCATTGTATGTATGATTCCGCATATGCGGTCTGATCAAAAAATAATGAAACTACTTTCCTTGTAAATCATTGCCTGACTGATAAAGTAAGCCTTCACTTGAAAGTAAAGCTATCGCGAGTTGTTCTCGCGAAGGAGTACTTCCTGCAAGTGAATACTGCGTTGAGAGCGATTATCCGAGTCACTATCAAATTGGATAGCGACTTTCAACGCAGCGTCCACTTGCGAGAAGTGCTGTCAAAAGTAACTCGCCGCAGATTTACTTTCCAATGGACGCATACCTGAAACTCTGACAAAAACAAATGAATTATTACGATCTATGAATCTTATTGGCGTGTTCAGGTTACGCACGTGTTAATTGATTTCACTGATATAGAGCAATTGGTACATCGTGATGCAGCATCTCTGTTTCATCGTTCATCAAACGTGCAATTATTTATTTAGCAATTGCTCTCCGTGCTTGCAACAACTCCCCATGAAAATTACACTGCGTAATTGGTCAATGAATTTGCAATAGCAAGGAAAATTGTAGTAGCCAGCGTAACTTCTTATATCGTAACATTCGCTTTCACACAATCAAAAAAAAAAAAAAAAAAAAAAAAAAAAAAAAACACTAAAAAGTCTGTGATCGATCAAGTGAATGTTATAGAGAGTTAACATAAAGAGTTAAGTTTTAAGAAGTGGGAAAAACATTTCCATCCATGTACTTTTAAAACTTTCAAAAGGCACAATTTTGAAAATCACGTTGAGATTTCTTAGAAATTTAGCATACAAAATTTTGCGCCGTTAATTTTTCTCAAGAATTTTATTTTTGTTCGGTCAAGTTGCAGGTATCCATCTTGGACTGCTTCGTTGAGTAAAATCGGTTATTTAAATTGAAATTGTAAGAGATGTATTAAATTAGAACTCATTTTCTGGCTGTGTTCAAACTAATGTCAGTAACGAGTTAAGTTGGATCGTAATTACGAGACTCCCGAAGAAAGTAACCATGCCAGAGACACGTTGAACTAGTTTTCTAAAAGGAGATGTTTTGAAGAAAGATTGTAATTAACGAAGCATTAGTATGGTATTAAGAGTTCTGGTAGAATGTAAGAGAAACACTTAATATTCAAATGAATTTCAGGAAACGAATAAATAACGAAGTTCGAAATAAAATTACTCTGAAGATCCTCAACATGAATACCAGGATCTTACTTGTCAGCGCATGATCATTAATCAAATTAAATGAACTAGAATATACATTTTAAATACATACATTTTACACGATACACACATACATTTTAAATACGATTTACGAGTATATTTGTTACATCTTGAAACACTATAAACACAGAATAGCTTCCAAATTTTTATTTCGAGTAATTTTACAAACTTAAAATATTTGAACTAACTCTGATATAAAGACTTACTCTATCTATATCTATAAATCTTTCTACATAATTATATGTATACCGTGATATGTAAATATGTCTTGTTATTCTTTTAAATGTTATTATTCTTTTAAACCATGCTCTGCAAAACTGGATTATTTATATCAAAATAACGAGGACCGAATCGAGGATCTGCAATTGACCATATGATAAAACGATCACATCCAGTAAACCAGAGTTAACAAAAGATGATTAAACGCGTGTTCTAATAGGAAGACAAGGAAACGAGGATCGAGGAGATGTATAAATCCGTTCCAATAACCGCGATATTCACGGTTAATAGATGCGACTCGATCTCCGAGACCCGTACGTTTAATAAACGTAATTAGCTTCCGCTTTTATTGCGTGCCGTTCAGCCGACACTGCTACGAAGGCTGATTTCTCAAGGTCGAAAACATCGAGCTCAGTCGTTATTCACGATTACCAATAATAAATTCACCCATCACGAGCGTGCGTCTTGCGCAAGATTTACCGGGGAGGATGGCGCGCGCGATATATCGATTTTCACGAGGAGTTTAACCGTCGATGGTGATTAATTGTGCTAGCGTTTAATCTTTGCGCCGAGTTTTAAGAGATATTTCGTTTAACCGACCAGCCTTGAATTATTGCCTTGAAAATAATCGTTCCCTCTGTTCTTCTGTGTGCTTCGCCACGAAGAAACATCATGGTGAACATGATAACCGCGTGGCTTATCTTCATCTGGAATGAATATTTCCCTAAGTTTCTTTTTCTTTGTGAAGAAAAAAGGAGAAATTAAATTAGGGAAAATTCTCAAGAAAACGAATGACTTTCGAGTTTTGAAGATTTTATTGGACGACTAGGTCATTAGCTCGTCGAGTGCTAAACGCGGCTGAGTCGCTATGTTCAAATAAATTAGTCAGCCTCGTTTTTCAAGAAGTCAAAAATCTGGAAAAGGTCTAATAATTGGTTACTATGGAACTAAGGGCCACAGAAAGATGTAAGACAAAATTTAAAAAACTTCAATTTACTTACGTATTACAATTGTTACAGATATCATCCATTTAGTTTTATAATTCATTAAGTCATAACTTCATCCTCTGTTACAATATGTTTTCATCGCTAGGAAAATAGAATGAATTAATGAGCAATGGACTGACCTACACCACTATGATTTTCAGACCGTAATTTTTAGCAATATTATGTACGTACTCTCGATAGTTTAATAGAGAGAGAGAGAGAGAGAGAGAATACGTATCTTCATAGCTCACAAATGATGATTTTATCCACAATTGTATATTCGAAACGTCCGAAAAATATTATTTATGATTACGATCGGTCTTAACGTTTCTCGCCCAGGTTCTAGCAGTTTCATAGGAAAAGTCTCTAAATTCGATTAAAGTAGATAAAAACAAGCAACGTACGTCAATTAGACAGCATATATGTATAAATTTAGAAGTGAAAGTAGTATTTGCTCAGAGACACGTAAGCGTAGATAGCGATTAGTTAGCTTCATGTTTCTCGCGAAGGCGTTAGAGCAAACACAAGACCGCAGTTGGCATTCGATTACAGGGAGACTTGATGGCTCGTTACTGCCTCCGGTGTGGGAGCCGGAATTGAAAACGTTACCTTTAACACTCTGGAAGCTCAATTTCGTTTGTGTGATGATGCAATCGATAAACGATTGCCTGGTTAATGCTAGCTTCGTTGACATAACAACCATACAAATTGGTGCTTTCATCGACTACGAGCATTCGTTTCATTTTGATTATTAAAAAATATTTTTAAAAAGTTTCAAAACACACAAATGTATCATAGTAATCTAAGATGCAGTTTGGAGTATTGCGGTATTAAATAAACCTAAAATTAAGCGGAACGACGATCTTTCGAGGGTGATTTTAATGATTGTTCACAAGCTAAATCGCGGGACGTCCGCGCGGCATGAAGAATAGTCTCGATTCATCACGTTGGAACGGGAGAGAATGGACGGAGGAAAGAGATAAGTAATCGTAGAGCTTAAAAAGTACGCCACGGCGCGGCGATGGCGGACGAAACGATCTAACGCCGGCTTAACTACATAAGTACATCTTTCTTTTACGTTCCTCGCGAACAGAGCCTGCAGTCTCTCGCCACCTTCGTCCTTCGTTGAGCCCTTATTTCTCTTCTTTCATCTATCCGATCATGCCTTCTTCTACCCCCATGCCTGGCCGTCCCACTCCCGGAATTCTTTTTCATCCATCCTTTTTCATACCAGTGACTCTATCTTTTATTATAGTGTTCGGCAAGTTACGTTTCTCATATGGGAACGACTAGTTAAGTTATCGCGGATCTTCTACAAGCGGAAAATTAAGATTAAGCGGAACCAACCACGATATTGATTTTCCACGGATAAATCTTCCTATTTCTTTTATATTCGTTGGTTGGCGAATTTGTTTGGTTTCACCATTTTCCCGCGTTTTCCAGGCAAATATACCGATATTTTCATCGTCGATATTCTTCTTCCTTTCATCGGCATCTGTCGGCTTTTCCTTTCGAAGCTCGTACCTCGGGATTCTTCTGTTCGTCCCTCAACCCCCACGATTTTCCTCTTTCACCCTATTATCCCGCGATGGACTCTTTCCCGCGAGTTTCTTCAATTTCTGAATCTTTCCCTCGAAGCCCACGCCGTTTTCTTCCTCTCGTGCGCTTCAGTCTTCCTCTCTGTTCCTTCTTACACTCCCTTCTTTGTCTCTCCAATAAAGAAGCTCCTCAGCAACCTCTTCACCACCTCTTCTACCCCCTTCTCCCTCTTCTTTCTCCCTTCCTTTTCCCTCCAGCGTTCGCTGCAGCCCGTTCTCTCCTCGTTCCAACAACCTCCTCCCTGTCTTCCTTTCTCCGTGATCCTCCTTTCCTCCTCTCTCTTTCTCGAGCGTTCGCGCCGCCTTTCTGCGTTACGGTACGATCCGGCAGAGCCGCGCCGCTGGCGGCACGGAAAAAAGGCGGCCCTAAAAGAACTTCATATTTTTTATGCTCTGACAGCGACTTGGGTGGTCCAAAATGGCCGCCAATGATGTAATATAGTGCTCTCACGCCGACTATCCCACCACGGAGACGTCACGGCAACCTATATAGAGGTAAAGCTTCTCTTTCTCTTCCTCTTTCCGTTTCTCGTTCTCTTTCTCTTTCCTTTTCTCGCTCTCTTTCTCTTTCTCTCGTTCGTGGTATTATCTCCCTCTCTGCATTGTTTCTTCTTCCTCTACCAACCTTTGCCCCCTTCCGCCTCCGCTCGGCTTAACGGAGACCGCGGCACACCTAAACCCTTAACCACCTACTTCTAACCGCACGGGTTCCTCGGATCCCATTGCCGGCCTCTCCCGGGGCATGTAATTACTCGACGGACGATGTCTTTCGGCCCTTTTGCTCCTCGACCGTATTACCTTCTTCGGCCGCGCTCAGCCGCACGGCCAAAGCTGTCGCGCGGCCAACACACCGGATCGCGTGGCCTTTTTCCCCTCGACCTGATCACGATTTTACTCTACTCTGAGGAGTGAGTTTGTGAAATTGGAAAAAGTGCAACTTTAGAGGGCGAAGTAAATTGCGAAGAGGCGTAAGGATTCAATTTCAAAGATTGAACCAAAACTTCGTCTCTTTCTCCTTTCTTATTGGTTTAGGATCTAAATAGAAGATAGATAGATATATTTAAATAGAAAGGTTCGTAGGAATGAAATTATTTGACCTGAAATTATTTTAGAACCATGAAAGATTACAGTCGAATAATGCGTACATTATTTTGGAAACTATACAGTTATCTTATTATTTTATACGTGTGTTTTAATTTCGTTTACCGTAGGATCTCACGGAGGACTGATTATTTAATTCGTCGATACTTCCGGTCAGCAGAGACCGATAATAAAATACGTTTATTTTACATCCATGTAGATATAGGTAAGAGCTATTAGGATTATCGTTATCCAATAAAAAATTCATTAAGTTTTTTTCAGTTAAGAGCAACAGCGATAGACAGAGATTCGAAAGAAGAATATTTTCATTACAGTTTTCTCGTGTGTTTAAAATAATCGAAATTTTCAGTGAAACTTCAAATTGATACATCGATATATCGAACCCACTTCCCACTGTCGTTCAAGCTTCCGTGCTACAATTATCCTCTGTCGCTCGAGGCCGCTTCGCAAGCGTCGTAATGGCGGCGAAGCCCTCGGGAAAGTTCGACACTTCCCTCGCGATATATTTATGAACGCATTGTGTCTTTTACCATTGCGAAACGAACGAGCTTATCCAGTTACTTCTTGTCAACAGCGAAGGAATTAACTCTGAAAAATACTACGAAGCATATTTTCACCAGAGATAATCGACTCGTCTTCCAACTTTATTTACGATCTTCGACTACACACGTGCAGCAAAGGGCGACGCTGTTGGAACGAAACAACAAACGCGGAGCCCGCCTTTTCGCCTAATCTCAAAGAAAATCTTGCAAACCGTCCAGGACGTGCACAGGAACCCCAGGTCCAAAGTTCCACACGATATTTAACGCAGAAAATATCGAACCTGGAAACTGATACTCGAACGATTCGTCACGCGGCACAGTTAAAGGAACCGCACGTTTCCCTCAGGTAACATTCCGAAAGCTCGAGTCGAATCCGATGTCTCGCGATCGGTTCGTCGCCTTAAATATTGTGACTTTGGCGTTCGTCACGCCAAAGGATTTATTCGACGAGCAACAGGCCGATTTTCCCATGGCCCTAATTCTGAAAAGAAATTGTAGAACGTAACGAATTTGACGATCGGCAGATTTCATTAAACCGATCGATCTTTAGCTGGAGTTTGAAGTTCTTGGCCATCGAATTCGAATCACACAGAAAAATTTCGCTTCTTCGATTATAATATGCCTTGGTATTCTTTGTACCGATTTCATGTACATTAGCAAGAAGTTGGTAAGTTAAACCTTCTGTATCTATAATAAATTCAGATTTAATAATTTTAAGTCTTTCTCTATATACTAAATTCGAACATTGATTAAATCTTATAAAATGGATATGATTTCCTAACAATGAATCTGGCGTTATAATAATACGATAACTTTGTGATACAAATACCTGCTTATACAGACTGAGACACTATAGCGTCATATATATATATAAATTATTAACATATATATGTACAACGTCGTAGTAAGAAACTTTGCTGTTAGAATTCGCTCATACCTCTCACTGTTACTAGAGCAGCGAAAAATATTAGAAGCATCGAATCTTCGTAACCGAATGGATCGATGCACGTGAAATTTCATTTGGCTTCGATGATTAAATTGAAAGTATCAATTCTACCATCTATCGAATCTTCTTGTAACGTCAATTGTCAATTATATACGATATTATATTAAAGAAAGAGCCTTGGAACATCAAGCTAGTACAAAAAACGATGGTTCAAAAAATTCAAAAATTCTCTATGATCGTAAAAGGATAATCGTCCGCGTGACCTCTATAGTTATAATTTCATCGCGAGTGAACGCGATTTCTCGAATCGAGGAAGCGAAAAAAACGACGGTTCACAGAGCAATATGTACGGAACTGAACGACAAAAGAGGATAATCGGGGCAATTTTCTTGATTCCAGGATCATCGATCATCCAGTTCAAAGTAAACACCGGGAAAGAAGAAATTCTCGATGGTAGACAACGTTAATATCAAGATGGGAGAGCGTGAAGCGGTTTCTGCTAATCGGAGAGGTTATTGTTCTTGCGCGACGCCGCCATATTGCGCGCGAAAACGGCTACTTCTGGGATAATCCGGCGAAGAACCAAGCTACGTCCGAATCATTCAAGCACCATCATTTGCGCCGGATCGCTAATTCCACGCCCATCCCATGTTTTACTGCTGGTCGACCGATGGACTCTGGATATTTCTTCAAGCAACGTTTGGGAAATCTGCCAGAGAAAGGAAACCGATATTTCTGACGACCGTTTGCGGTTTCAGCGGCTCGTTTCTCACCAGGAAACGGCTGCTTACCGGCAGATTTTTGATGAGTTCGATCCACGGAAGTCCAGCCATTGGGGTAAATTTGAGACGTTGTTACAGATACAGAAACTTCTTTCATATTTTTCACTCCTGTTTTATCCTTTAAACCGCTTTAGATATACGTATATGGTACGTATAATAATTGTTTCATTCTTAATTCTATAAACTATTCTTTTAACTCTACTGCATTCTTTGAGTCGTTCTAAAATGGTTCGTTTCAATCACTTAATCGTGTTTTTCTTATTTGTAAAGAATGGCTTAAATTTGGGTTAGTTTTAAATGAAAAGCGCTTAAAAGATGTGAAAGAGTCGTTGTTGAGGTGCGTGACTTTCGCCCTTAATCCTTTAAGGAATTCTTATAGACCGTGAAAAAATTATTTTCTGTTAATTGTTAATGGTAGAAACACTTTTTCCAATGGTTTTGTAAAGAAGACACAATGCACAAAAAGATTGAAATTAGTTTCACTAAAAACAGATACTTTTATCATTTGGTTAACTAATGACCTGTAAAAACATACGTAACATCGAGTATGAAATGGTTAAGTATTTCTTAAAACATTAAAAATAACGTTGCTTGTTAAAACAATGATGAAATTTGAAGACGAAAATTCAAGGAGCATAATACAGAATTAGGATACCCGTAATAGAGATCATAATGAGTTAAAAAAGGAAGTTGGTAAGTAAAATACGTTCTCTGATACTGTTTTCTTGTATATGGCGTAAAGTTGAATAAAATGGTTTTGAAAATGATTTGGCTGAAATATTCTTGTTATTGAGAAAGCACGATTGAAGTATTAGCAGTGAATCGTTGGCAGCCATTTATGTGAAGTCTTACCGATGCTTCTTACCTCCTTATACCGGCCAGTTGTCCCCGTTTTCACAAAGAACTTTATTCAATAACGCAATTAAGACCACAGCAATGGAACGTTCGCGTGTAACGATCGAATTAAGCGCAACGAAACGTTCTCGGTCCAAAACTAAGTACTCCTCAACCGTAATGCATTTCGGATTGCAAGTTTCTAAATAAGAAGTTCAGCAGCGTGAAACCTTCATTAAAAATCCCATTTGTTCCTAGTACCTCGGTGTAAACCATAACGATTAAAATGATTTATTTCTTCGTTTATATTGTAATCACAGTATCGTTCGATACTCTGCAGGTAAAGTAGTATTCCATTTATCTAAACCCATTGAAGAACAGACAGCTCGTATAATACTAGGACTTCACTGATCTTCCATACTACTTTCAGACAAGTTCACATTCGGATAAGTGATTTCAGTCTAGAGGAATTTGTTTAAACACGCGGGCGATTGAATCCTCTTCTAGGTTTCTATATTTCTAGGGCTGCGGGTACAACAAAACCACTGCGAATCCCGATTCCCTGGACGTTTTTACGTCAAACTTCGCACAAACGATTTTAAACGTCCAAGCTTCAAACTCACATTTACAATTCACACATCCATCGAGTAACCCCCAAAAGATGATTGCCCGCGTAAAAACACATAGATAGGGATGAAAGGGCTTAAGAAACGCGCACAATTACACAACGATAATTACTCGAGTATTACATAAAATTGCATTGCGCTAAACAAAACTTGTTTAATAACGATAACCAAAATTCCACTGTATCGATATTTAGAACTGTACTTACCCTAATCAAGAACAGTTGGGATCTTCTTCGCCCTTCCTTATCAATTTCAATACGCATTCGTACTACACTCGAAGAACACACAGGCGCGGGAACACGGTACGAAACGAACACACAGCCAACGATAATAGGGAACGAGAGGCGATGGAAGTGTTCGCGGCGGTTTCAATCTCTGTCGGTATCGGTATTAATATTTATCGAGCGTTTTTGAGGCGCAGTAAATATCGAGCGAGGCCGTGGCGCGGCGCGTACGATAATTTCATTGCTTAATTCGAGCGCGCCGGGCATCTGGCCCAGAGGATCGAGTCAAGAGGGCGCAGAAAATCGGCCAACGCCACGCGTGCTCGTTCGTTTTTCGTGGACACGAAATCACGAGGCCCTCGCAAAGGATACCCGATGGCTGTAAACAATCGTTTCGTACCGGTCGAAAAATATTACGTCTTCATGGATACCGAGGATACGCCGTCGGTATAATTTCGTCATTAAACTCCTTCTGCCATCCTGTGTGTGCGTGCCTGTTCGTCTGTTTCATTCCCTCGTATGCGCTTATCCTGTATCGACGATAAGGAAGGAGAAACGAGAGAAAGGTAGCGAAAGAGAGACGAAAAAGAGGATGAAGGGGAAGGGGGAAGACGAAGGCCGTCGATCGATCGATGATAATGATCCCGTTGATGATAGCTCGCTCGTTATTATACGCGTCTCATCGGTTAAACGAAAAAGGAGAAACGTACCTATAAAGAGATGCAAAAGGGAGAGAAGGAGGAAAAAAGGAACGGAGAGTGGGATAAGAGGTGCGTTCGTGTTTTAAGAGCTGGAAGCGATTGGTCGACGCCATTACTCACACCGTTTGCGCCTGCCACATGGCTCGATGGATCTTTTCTTCTTCGCTCAAGCCCCTGTTCCACTTTCTTCGTTCTTCTTTTAAGTTGGTAACTTGCACTTTCACGGGTATCCGATGTGGATGATTGTTAGGTTATGTGCGTGCGTTTGTTGTCACGTGTGCTGGAATGAAAAAATTATAGAAGTTTGTTAGATAAGTGGAAGGTTGTCCAAAGTAGTGGAGTAGGATTTTGAAAAAGAAAGTATGTATTGACGAGAGAAAATGGGAATTTATATTATTTATTACACTAATACACTGTATCTCTAATGTCTTATATCGTTGCATTATATATTTCTGCGTATTAACACAAATTAACTATGTATTAAAGGAACGAAGTATGCCACGTTTGAAACATCCTTTTCTTCTTCAAGGAAAATAAATAGTTTTCATTATAAAAAGAAGAACATAGAAGACATTATTCGTTCTTGTTTAAAAATAGAACCCTGGATAGGATAAAATGAAATTGCAACGCTAATTTTTTATAAATTTGAACTATTTTTTGCGTACGTACTCATAAGTCTGATTTTATCATTTTGTCAAATGATTTTTATCAAATTACAAATTTTTAACTGGTTTTGCAGTTACTTTTTTCCTAGATATACGATACTTCTCGTACTTTGACATTTCGCAAAGGACACAATCTCATTGCACAATGTGCGATTCATTTTCGAAGCCTTCAAACGACAACAACGTTTGGATTCGTCATATCGTCGTATTCACCGACGAACAACATGGTGGCAGCGCGTCGGCTGCGCGAAACGATCCGTCAAATTGGCCTTATCGCGGTGTGTCTGTACGTTTATGCGAACCCTCCCATTAGCGGGAAACCGACGCGCGTCAATCCGTTTTAAAAGTGGTGCGTCAAACTCGCACGCCAGCACCAGGATCCGAAGGAACACGTGTACGCTCGTCGAAGGGAAACGTGTTCATACGACTCGTCAACGGCTTGTTAAACACGACGGTGGCGCGTGAACACTATACACGAACAGAAAGTTCAACAAGAGTTCATCGACTGAAACCGTGCATCGTAGCAAATGAATTCGCGTGCAGCATTTAGGCAATTCAATTGTATAACAGAATTGTATAACTATCTATTAGTATGTTGAAAAACTCGAAACCACTTTAAAAAGGACCGATTGTATTCGATTTCTCAAGATTAACGATTCCAGATAGTTTAAGATTTAACTTTAACCTTTTGTGATGTATGATCGCGTTTCAGCACCATTGAATTTTTATTTACATAACGAAGCGAGCGAGTAGGAAATAATTTTATTCGAACGTACCTTTGGTACAGTAGCGACGAAGCATTGCGATCTGTGCGGCTTTGTGCGCTTTCGAAGACCACCAGTTTTCGAGGCTCTGTAAAGACTAGCCTCCAATCTAGGAGGCAATGTACTTCTCGATACATCCCTTTTATTTTGTCTTCTTATCTGTATCATTTCGATCCTCTGTTCCATCACAGTATGTAGAAAATATGTTTCTGTGCAGCGCACTAAATAATTGCAAACAATGTCTTCATACTCAAAACGCAAATATCAGAATAGTAGATATAAAATATGAATTAGACTGCGAATAAATACTATAATATAAATGAATGATATAATAAAAGTAAAATATTAAAAAATCGAGTCAAAGGCAAAATTGATCAAAAAGGTATAATCAAGCCGGGGGTTGAATAACTGCTTTCTTATTAAAAAAAAAAAAGTGATCAAGAACAGGCTAAAAAGACTATTATATAATTAAATAATTGTTTTCTTATTAAACTTCCGTAAAAATTACACCATTCGATTTTTCTCATCATCGCCATGGGATGAAACGTGTCTGAAAATTTTCCCTCAAACACGAAGTTGTAACCCAAAGATTTTCATATTATTTCATATTATTCGACCAAGATCAAATAGATCATAAAGAGCTTGAAGAAAACTAGTTCAATAAGAATAGTGATGATGAATGTGGAATAATTAAAAAGATAAGAAGGTGGAACATCAGATGCGACAATTTTTGAATCGATTGAATCGATGTTCGGGGGCCATGACGCAACGACGCGACGCGACATGATAGTCTTTTTGTCCAGAACGTTATGAAGATGTCGCTGAACAAACGCCACCATGGAGACGTGCGAAGCGTTTACAAAACGCTTACGCGTACCATGGGCCGCGTACGCATCAACGCCGGTCGCATTATCTGATGGCACCGACATACGTCTTCGCTGTCAGCCGATCGTTAAGGGAACAATCAGACATGTCGGAGACGGATCGGCTGCCAACCATTTCTACCCTTCCTCCCTTTGATCGCCATCCTCTTTTTCGTTCTTCGCTATTTTTTTATTCCGCTTCCTGTGGCACGTGTTTCCATTCGCAAACGTCGAATCCACAGGTCTGTTTTGCAGCTTCTTCGGCTACATAATAAAAAGTACGCGATAAAAGGATTCATTATTTAGACGAATTGGCATAAAATTTGACAAATTTTCCCTTTTTTGCTGCAGAAGAATATTATATGTTTAATTATCTGTTATACAATCTAATTTGTAATCGCACGAGACATTGAATGATTTAATTTATTCACAGCGTTATGAAGTTATGCTTTGTTCGCGTTATAAAGTATATTACAAAGTATAGGAAACTGGACAACTTCGAAAATTGTATATCAACATTTTTAATATTTGTAACGTCAGATGCGATAAATAGATAGCCGCTAAATTTTAATGAATAATTACGCTGTGTGTAATAACATTTAAAACTTACAAAGTTCGCAGTATATATATTATTGCTGTCCTATCTCTCACATTGTACGATGAAAACGCTAAATAAATTGATTTGATTTGATCAATCAATCCATGCGCTATTAGCTAACTTCAACCTATAATTCGTGCTACGAAACGACAAATTTTTCAATTTTGGTCCATAAATATCACAAATTTCCACAAGATAGCATAAGATAAGAAGTTAAATTCAAAATTACTGAAGGATTGCCATTTTTCATTTGGTAAGGTGTGTCATTCTTATAAAACGATCTATAACCGTTTTACGCAACGCTGGAAAGATCCAATGGCGGACCGAATGGAAATTCGATTACTCGTGTCCCGCAGGTGTTTCCCTCGCGGTGTCCCTTTATTACGTGACAATATTGCAAACGCTTCTTGCCGGCAATAAAGCGTCTTAAGATCCGTGCCAGATGTCACCGTGGGTAGCGTCATATACGAGACCGAAATCTCAAATATTAGCGGATTCCCGGCCGAATAGAGAGAATGGTGCACGTCCACGCTCTAATATCGCGGGTTTTTTTCCAGCCCTTGGCGATGCGATGCGCGCCGCGACATGTGCGCGAAACGGCTTATGAAACTTTCGTCGAGCACGGCCATCGCGAATAGCTATCATGCTCAACATTACTTATCTCCGACTGATGAAACTGGAGTATATATGAAACAAGTGTCTAAAGAAAATTAAAAACGACGTCATTAGTTATACTTTCGATATATGTACCTATATCGTTTATTCTCGTTTGATGGAATTTTTAGAAAAAATACTAATAATCTTTTTATATGAAATAGGATATTACAATTTTGATAAGGTAAAATGCATTTAACTTTGCTATTCCTTAACAGTTTGACTACTTAATATTTAATTATTAAATATTGTACATTGAATATTTTCATATGCATACATATTTTAAATTATTTGAAAAGATTGTGAATATCTGTAATTCGTGGAATATGACACGTGCTGCCATCTATTCACATTTCCTTGAATTTAAAATTTTTTGACATTTAACCATCTGTCGATAAGATAGAAGTGACAAATAAATCTTTATTACCACCATTGTCTTACCGCATGACAACGCTGATAATCAATAATGTTCACGAGCCATTATTTCGCGCATTGATGATTCAAGTGTTATGTAACGATGTCAACGAAGTCGACTTCGATTTTTCTTTAATTTCATATCGTAAATTTGTGAAATAACACGCAAACAACATAGTGTCCTTAGTGTATTTATTTCTTTTTCATATGAATTATGTATATACATGTGGATTCTTTTGAGACAAGCATCACGGTCTCCATGCCTCTTAGTATTCGAACTTAATCCTTTCAATGTGTAATGAGAGAAAAAAAGGATGATGTTCTTTCCTGATGACGTAGATGATAAAATAAGATAATGTCACGATGATAGCTACGACGTAGCACACCCTACTGCAAAGTAGCTTCATCACATTGTCAATTCCTGAAATCGACAAAAACGAAGTATAAGTTTTCAAATGATATAGATAAGAAATCGTCTTTTTTATGCACAGATTTAATCAGTCTGCCAAGATTTTCAACAATATTATAAATCTGATTATAAAATAAATGCGAAACCATTGGTAAAATCATCACATAATCGTGTTCTATAAAATTTTGTATTTCCGTTTGTAAACTTACCATAATAGCATTGACAATATCATTCTGATTATTTTTAAGAGCTTTAATAGCCTTCCCTCGAGACACATTGGCTTGACACATTACTAGGTCAATATCCTTTTCTTCAACACCCGATTCGTCTACTTCTTCTTCTTCTGATTCTTCTTGTATTGGTGCAACAACCTTTGAAAATACGAAGTTAAAAGATAAAGTTAGTATTAAATAAGAAATGCTACGTTAAAATTTTTTATAGCAATCAAATACAATATCTTACTGTAGTACTACCACCAGCTTCAGCTGCTGCAATAGCTGGTGGCTCCTTAAACTTCTCAGCTGCTGCTACTTGAGCTTGTTGACTGAGATCCTCAATCTGTAAAACAAATAATTTCATCAAATAATTACAAACCATAATATTTGAAAAAATATCCAGTTATTAAATATATCAGTCTGCCAAAGGATTTTTTCTACATTTCTTTAGTTCATAATATGCGAAACATAAACCTAATCATCACTTTCTCTGAAATATTATTTTCTCCAATATACTACTTCAATTTAGATTACCAGAATTTTACCTTGGCTTCGCCAAACACTATGTATGTATCTGAAGCTGGATTCTTTAACACATCTGGCTTATTGATTACAAAGAGAATATTTTTTGATTTACGGATAGTCACTCTGTTAACTCCTTGTACCTGAACAAAACAATTTCAAGTATTTATTTATTCATATATATAATATAATATATGGCATTCATTCTACATACAGGCTTCAATCCCAATTTGCTCATAAGCTTCCTAGCTTTTTTCTCTCCTCGACTTTGTTTTGCTTTAGAAACCATATCAATGGGAAGACCAGCAACGGTTGACCCTGGGAAACCAACAGGACCCCCAGCTCCTGCATCGTCCAATTCTGGGATAGTGTCATCCGAATCTGTATCAGTTCCAGATCCTGCTGCACCTGCTTCAACCTTAGTAGGTTCAGAGCTTGCAGCTTTGTCGAGTTCAGTTAGTTCTGGCATATTTATTGATCTGTAACAAATAATTACATTAAATAAGTAATAATGCACATTTACCAGTTTTTATTATACATTACAAACTGAAACAAATTTATAACATATAAATTGCAAAATATATATGGTCATCATTTATTCTTTTTGTAAAAAGTATAATTATCTACGATATGAATGAATTTGTACATTAACATAATATATACATTGATACAATCATTCTCCATAAAAATCAGCCACATGTGTATTACACCGGGTTAACAAAATCTGCCCCACCTAATATACCCTCGATTGTAGTATCACTTTCAATGAATAAGAACTACTTCACAAGTATAGATGAAATAACAATGAGATTTATGAACAAATTGTATGTCATTAATAAATATAAAATATTTAAATGGAAAAAATAAACACTTATCACACAATGATTGTAACAGACAAATGGACGTTGTTATGGCGCCCACTGAAGGTAGTCGAAAAATACTTGCAAAGATACGATCGACAATTCCCGTTGCTACTTATGTTTAACTATCGTGACAAGTTTAATTGCGTTCCAATAATTGTGAGTGACACATTTTCAGTTTCTCCGCGTTTTTATACGGTGTTTTATATCGTTATACAGCACGATGAATTTTGTGCATGAAGATCCTCGAAGCATAAACATCTCGCACGTTCATCGTTGACAATAAATTATTACACGCGATATGATTCACACAAAGGGATATATTTGTTACTTGTCTCTCGATATTCGCGCTCTTTTACTATAATTACAGAACGATGCCGAAAAAATCGTTAGATTTACCTCAAACGATAATCCGTCGACAACCGAGCACTATTTTTACCATGTAAACTGAGTCCAATTCACACG